>JBBYHM010009697.1:21931-44116 GCA_038381775.1 Adansonia rubrostipa
GCGTATCTTATTTTTCTTTTGCCTAATGCTTTCTATTCTCATGTCGTTTTGTTGACAATATATATATATATATATATTATATAAGAAAAAAATGGCACCATTATATATATATATATACACATACACATACATAGACACAAAAGTCGATCGCCATAATTAAAGGATGTCTTAAGAAGAGAAGCTTTTGCATTGCATCCCCAAAATCAGTCGCCTGCAAAATGATCGTGAAGCACAAGCAGTTGAGTTTGTATTAATTAATTCATCTCATCATCATTTTGCAAAACGGTTTTAAATTTCAATGACCTTACCACCTACCTCACTTATTGTCTGAATCATTCAACACATTGCATGCATGCGTTGCCAAACTCACTTAACCTAGCAGGTAGATAAATTTCCGTCCTAATTCTGATGCTTGGATTGGATTCATTAGCTCCCTTAACCCGTATATAGTATACTGTCTTCGTCCTTCCTATTCCATCATCATTCGCATGCACCTTATCCTTAGATTGCTTAGCTAGCAGTTATAAATTCAAGCATTACCACACTGATAAAACTGTAGACATCACTCTTCTCAGCTAGCTGCTGTGTCGCTCATGTAATATTCAGGATCTGCTTCGTTTGCCTGTGGAATAATAATATTATTGATTTCTTAAAAGACAATTTCATAACAAATCTGATGCACCCTTTCTTGAACAACCTGCCAACAACAAATTGTGATCAATTAAATGGGAATCAACAAAAGAAATGACGTGGTAACTTTGAAAGTATTAATTGAACCTGTTTGATTATCACATCACATTTGCTAGAATGGAGCAAATATATAAATTTGCACCAATATGTCACACTAATTAAGATTCCAATAGATCCATTTTTTTTTTTTGTAGTTTCCATTTACTTCCTTATTGTTCACCTCTCCTTCTCTTGATATGGATATAACCGAAGTATGTTAATTAAAGGTAGTCGCTAATGTGCCTTTAACTCGGGTTGAAATATAGCCCTTTGAAGTTTGAACTGTCTGACAGCAGCTTCGACAAGCCAAAAGTCCAGCAACCTTTGCCGTCGAATTTTCATCCAACAAAATGTCAGTGGCTGATAGGACGATCCACAAGCTAATGTAGGCGAGCTAGTCTTATCCTTTAGCTGAACCAAGAGCTATACGGAGTTTCCTTTTCCAATCGAGGTAAATGCCAGGTCTCCCTACGTCCACCCATGTGATTCCATGTTAGATATCTTTAGACATAACCATAAAGTATCTGCATCATTAATTAGTGGACTGTCCATGGAGTTCCTATAAGGCGTACAATGAAGCTCTAGGTTAAAATTTATTAATAATAATAATAATAATAATAATAATAAAGAAGAGAAGACTGATTCTCTAAGCGGCAGATAATAGATGCTAAATTAGGCAGTCTTCCCATGATAAATGCATCAATCTCATCCACCAAAATTTAAGGGAAAACTAATAAGATTAAAATAAAGATAGAAGATTGGAGAAGGAAGGCATGATTTGCACTCAGATAATGAACCTGATTATAGTCCAAGTGTTACATAATCAGATAAGCTAATAAGTAAAGAGAAATTATAGAGATAGTTACAACAAAGATAATTACAATTGAAAATACACAAATTATCTTAAATTCAAAGGTGATATTGTTAAATGATAACTTCTGGACTTTGATCTCCTATCTTGTATAAAACTTGATCATCAAATTTGATTTTATCTCTAATATGCCCCTGCAAGATGGTGGAAATATTGGTGATACCAATCTTGGATAGTAAATGATGAAATCTTGAACAAGGCAAGGGTTTATTTATAGCATCTACTAGTTATTGCAAACTGGGAACATGTTTGACTTGCAGCTAGCCTTGTTTAAATTTTTCTCGAACAAAGAAATAATCAAGTGCTAGGTGTTTCATCCTTGTATGAAAAATTGGATTTGCATGAGTATATGTGGCATTGAGATTATCATAATAAACAACTAGAATAGGCAGTGGTTTAAGCTGCAATTCAATTAATGAGGATTGTATCCATGTAGCTTTAGAAACTCCTGTTGCAATAGCTCAATACTCAACATTAGTTGATGATCAAGCTACTATTTTCTACATTTTTGTACTCTGAGAAATTGGTGTATTAGCAAGATAAACAATATATGCTGAAGTTGAAGTCTTGTCATTGAGATTGCTTACCCAATTTGAATCTAAGAAAACTGAGTGTAGGTTGTGATGCTTTGCTAATAAATAATTTTAGATATCAAGGAACTCATTTAAGGGATGTATGATGTTATTGAGTAGGCTTGGGCATAAACTGAGAAAGTTTAATAGCAAAACTAATATTAGTCTTGTTAAAGACAAATATTGTAGAGCACCAATTGTTTTTTTCTCTAAATTCTTTTGCATAAACAGTTGCAGAGGCATCGTGAAGTTTGAGAAATACTTAGGTAGAGAGTGGTTAATTGGATTGTTTGGCATTAGTCATATTTGTCTTCTGAAGAATGTCATTGATATACTGGTGTTGAGACAAGAAGTGACCCTTTGAACGTGGGATAACTTCTACACCTAACAAGTAGTTAGGTGCTCCCAAATCTTTAATAAAAAATTGACAAATAAATCATGAACAACCTTGGATATGAATGAAAGATTGTTGTATGTTAAAATCAGATCATCCACATAAACAAGAACATAGGTGGTAATATCATCTTAATGAAACATAAATAATGAGTTATTAACAATGGAGTTGTGAAAGCCATAAGTAAATCAAAAGAAGGTAAGTGCATGATACCAAACCCTTGGTGCTTGCTTTAATCCATAAATAGCTTTTTTATATTTACAAACATAATTTGGTTTAGATTTGTCTACAAACGATAGAGGTTGTTTCATGTAGTCCTCTTCAATGAGATGTCCTTAGAGGAAAGCATTATTTACATCAAGTTGATGAAGAGACCTATTGTTAGAGATTGCCTAGCATAATAGAAGTCTAATAATGATAGGTTTTACAATTGGAGTAAATGTTTCATTTTAGTCTAGTCCTTGTATTTGGTTAAAACCCTTTGCAACAAGTCTAGCTTTATATCTTGAGATTAAGGCATATGGATTCCTTTTAATCCTAAACACCTATTTGCATCCCACCACAGTTCTATTATCAGGTATAGAAACAAGTTCCTAAGTGCCATTTTGATACAAAGCCTGAAGCTCATTATGCATTGCCTTTTTCCATTTAGAGTCTTTTAAAGCATAAGTAGCACAAAAGGGTTCAATAGAAAGGGGTAAGGGATGTTTGGTAGCAAGATGTAATTGTTTTGAGTTTAAAGATATTATTTTGGGGATTAGCTACCATAGGATGAGTTCATTGGGGAATAGGTTTAGGGGACAAAATATTTAAGGATTGAATAGAATTTTGTGTTTGAAAAGAACATACCTGATTTAACGAAGGAGGTCTGTCACACGAGGTTGCCACTTGTTGAATCATAGACTAAAATGAAAAATATACAGTAACTATTGGGACTGAACGTGATGAAGGTAAATAAATAGGCACAACAATAACTGCTGCCAAATCCACTAGTGGTTTTCTAGGAGTGTTTTACTTTAGATAACAAGGTATTAAAAGCAAATTGCATCTCATTAAATAAAACTATCTTGAAGTGAAATTTTTATTAGTGACAATGTCTAAACAAAAATATGCACTTTGATTTTTTTAATATCCAATGAAAACACAAGGTTGAGATTTTGTATCAAGTTTATGTTTAGCATAGGCTTTACCCATGGATAATAGAGGCAACCAACACTTTTAACTTATGATAATTAGGCTATTGTTGAAACAAACACTCATAAGCAATATTATTAGCTAACATAGAAGATGGGACTCGATTTAAAAGATAAACTTTAGTAGAAAAGCATATGACCATTATTTAAGAGGCATAAAGGCTTGATGTAACAAGGTTAGACTAGTCTTTACTATACTTTTATGCCTTCTTTCAGCCTTGCCATTATGTTTAGGTGTGTATAGAGGAGTTTAAAGGTATTGAATGCCAAATGAGCTGAAATACGATTTACTACCATAATTAGAATAAATATAAGCAATAAAAGTGACAAAATAAGTTTCAACCATTTTTTAAAATTTAGGAAAGACAACATAAAGATAAGATTTTTTCTTTAAAAAAAATAACCAAATGTATTTGGTAAACAAAAGACACATAATATCTGAAAGTATTGATGGAGGAAACTCGAGCAATTCCCTAAATATTAGTGAATAACATTTTTAAAGGCCCATTACTAATAATAAAAGAGGAAGCAAAAATAAAGAGGCTTGTGTCTTTTATTATAGCAACAAGAATTGCACAAGCTATGAGAAATAGACGAACAAGGTAAGGAAAACCTTTTAATTAATAATTGCAAGGTTTGAGTGGAAGGATAGTTAATCCTCTTATGCCATTTAGTGGAATTGTTTTTGATGCCTGCAAGAGTAAGATTTTGAGTTTCTACAAGTAGTTTAGATGCTTAGAATTCATAAACTCTATCTTTACTCGGGCCATAAGCAAATGGCTTCCTCGTGGAAAAATTCTTCACTAGAAAATTGGATGGAAAAAATTCAACAGAGAGAATTAGTGTCACAGAATTTAGAAATTGAGATTAAACTTTTATGAGCTTTAGGGACACATAAAACATTATTTAAGGAAAATGAAGTAGAAATAAAAGAAATAGAGTAGAACTAGTGTGTAATAGGTTTGCCATCACTAATAAAAAACTCATCAGGTCCTCCACAGGCAGTGCTGAGGCTTGGATCTAGCAAATTAGATGTGACACGGTGAAAAGCATGAGAACCTATAAGCCATGATGAATTTGGTTGAATTGTGGAAGCATGATGTGCTAAGGGTTGGATAGAAGGTTGTTTGGCTTGATATTGAAGCAAGTTTTTGCTTAATGACCCATTTTATTAGAAAATTGGTAAATTAACTTTACATGGAACTAACTTGTAGCAACTAGTTTTCTTTGGAAATTACTAGAGCCAAAATTATTTCTAACAACTTTGGAAAAGGATGATCGACCGGAAGCTTTGGCTTGTTAACATCAGGATTGTAAACACCTTGTTTTATTTGGGCCAACATCCAAGGCATTGAAAATCATCGTTTGAGGCACCATTAGAGTCATTCAGAGAAGCACGGATCAATTCCTTATCATTCTTGGTTGGAGTAAGGTGTTTAAAGATTCAAAGGTATGAAAAATCCATATTTTGCATGCATGTATTGATACATATCTTATATGTATTGATATGAGGTTGCTCTATCATCAAAATTTAAAATTCCACTCTTTGTTTCAATACAGAAGGGCAATGTATTGATACATAAGTCAATGTATCAATACATGAGCCAACTGTAATGATACAGGCTTATATTGTACCCCTGCATCAATGCAAGATTCTTTGTATTGATACATTTTAGGTTTTTTGCCTAGATGTGTTGATATAAAAAACATTATATCGATACGCATTGCAGTTTTAGCCTAGTTCAAGAAAATTTTTACCCCCCTGTTTCATCGGATTAAAACTCAAATTCGGCCATAATTTTGGCACCAAAAGTCATCCAATATAGGATATAGCCCTTCCATATCATGTGGAATTTATTTTAGGCCTTCAATGCTGCATTGGCACACTTTAGAGAGGTCCATTAAGGTTGGCAAGAAGACATTTCACGTTAAAATCTGATTTACTGAAGGGGCAAAGGTGAGAATACTCATTTGATTAGCTCATGCATGGTTTTATTTGTTTGCCAAAATTAAGATTAACTAATCAAATGTTGTAAGCTAACCTCTTATACCATGACTCATCAAATGGTACATGATAAATGCCCCAAATATCCCTTTGCTAGGTTATTTTTGATGGCTGAAATGAAATTCTATATGATGTGATTTTTGTACTTGGCCTAAAGGACACATAATATATTTTATCTTAGCCTTCAAAAAAACAATTTTTCCATAGCAAAATGCTATATTCCTTTCCCCTTCACCCTTCCAAAACCTTTCTAAAACCTCTCATTTCTTTCATTTCTATCCTTTAATCCCCCTTCCATTGATACTGTAACCAAAAAGCTCTTTCTTTTCATTCCTTTCTTGGTAATGAATAGCAAATAGAAGGAAGAAAATGAGTTTAAAGTTCGAGTTGTTTTCTACTCAAAGGCAAGGCTAAAAAATAAGGATTTTTAGTATATTTTCCTTCCTTTCTCTATTTCATTTTCTATTTTTCATCATTTCCATCATTTAGTAAGCCATCCATGTTACCATGCCCTTGTTAGGACTCCCATGCATTATTGTAGGGTTATGGTAGTTTTAGGACTTTGGTGATCTCCTTGATGCTTTTATGATGCTTAGATGACCAAAAATGTCATAGTTAATTTTGACATCAAAACATCCTCTGTTCTTGCATTTTTTTCATGTTTCTCTTATTTTTTCCATGTTTAATATGCTAAAAGTTCATCGTAGCATATTTTGAGCATACCCATGCATTTTTTATGCATTTTTAGCATGCTTTGATTGATTAAATGTGAGTTACGCTATTTTGAATGCTCATTCATGTTGATACTTCTAGTTCATTATATGTTTTTTAAAATGCCTCTATGATTTCTTATGAAAAAACTATTTTTAAAAACTCCTTAAATTAAGTCCATGCTACCTTCAATCAATGAAGACTAGCATAGATTTAATGTTTTTGATCCTTCAATCTGTAGGATAAATTAAGCTTTTACGTATGGATTCATGATCTAATGAGGCAAAATAAATTTTGTTTTTAGCCTTGAAAAATGTTTCTCGATTTTACAACTTGTTTGAGTTAATGCCTTACTTTGATCCTCAAGTTGTGACTCAATGGCATAAGTAATGAGTCGTCCAATTGCCCAACTCCCTGGAGATTTGGTTGGGTGTGTGATTCCACTATCATGACCCCAATTTTAAAAATTTGTATGTCCAACACCTTGACACGTGACATGGAAGCCTTAAACCCAAAAAACCTTTTTTTAGTGCTGGCAGCGTTGAGCCTCAATTTGAAAAATTGTTTTTGAAACCCAAATGATTTTTCTTGGATTTTTTGATGTTTTTCTCTTAAAAGGCATTGAATTAACTTTTCAACAGTATCTTTTTTACTCCTGGATGTACTTCGATGAGGGAGTTATGATTTTTTAAACCTTTGCTATTTGAAACCCTAAAATTAGAAATTTGTATTCTTTTTGGGCCATTTTAGCACATCAGATAATTTTATTGGATTTGTTAAATATTTTTCTTGAAAATTTCATAAAATTCCTTTCTATGAAGATTTTTTTGTGATTTAATAATTCCAAATGAGTTTGATGTGATTTTTCAAAGTTTGTTGCATCTCTTCCTTGCACATGCTGATAGTGTTGAACCAAACCCAATTTCAAAAATTAATTCCTTGTAGCACATGGTTTTCTGAGATTTTTAGAATATTTTTATATTAATCCTTATCTAGTTCCCTTTCTGACTGTATCTTGTTTACTCCCTAAAACTTTCATGCGAACGTAAAATAAAATTGGAAAAGTGGATAGTGCAATGCTGTTTTCTATTTTTGAACTAAAGAAAAATGAATTAATTTTCTCGAACCACAATTTTAGGCATTTTCATGCCTTGAAACAAATCTGATTAATTCCCCACGGTGTCATATGTCACAACACGGGTCTCACTAGGCTTGGATTAATGCCCAAAAATTAATTCAGTCATATTACTTAAATTATCAATTTTAATTTAAAAGCCATGTTTTCACCAAAAGTGTTCCATTTTTTCCAAAAATTATCAAAATTTTCATTCCAGGATGCTCTAACCCTATTTTCTGAGGGGACACTCCAACCCAACTTTTCAAACTTCAAAAATCCTAGTTTCCTCTTTCCCAAACTTCCCCAAACTTCCTCACCTCTAATGACCATTGAGTCCAAACTTATCTCTAAATTGTTATTTTGTTTATTCCTCAATAACTGAAGTCAATTACGAGATAAATCCTAATTATCCCTTATTTCTTTGATTTTCTATGTTTTTATGCTCATTTATTATACTCATTTATATCTTACTAATACGTTTCTTTCTTAATGATAATTTTGCATCTATGCTTTAAAATCAAATCTCATAAAATCCAAGATAATGTTTCGTATTAGCATATTTCCATTTCTTGATAGGAACATCCTTTTCAAACCAAGTCTTAAAATATTTTTTTTAAAACTTTGCGTATCACCATTCCTTTGGGGTATGTAACAGTACAAACCTCTTTTTGAAAAATTATATTTATTATTATTTTCAAAATTCATGCATCCTAAAGAGGATTATGCTCAAATAGTGATGTAACAAAACTGAAAAAACCAAAATCGAGATATTATGTGGGCAATAGGTACTGATTTATGGCATTGTATGAGTGCTAATCTTTCCCAACACATAATCGACTCTTAAACCCTTTTAAAGTGAACTCTAGTATGTGCAGATCATAAAATCAATATTTGAATTTCATAACTAGAAATTACTAGTATTAATAGGTGTTTGGTCATGCCTAGACTAAAATGATATATGGCAACTCCAAGTCTTTGGCCACTTCGTAGTGGCCATCCAAGACTAGTTGGATAAACGATTTGTCTGAGGGTCTCTCCCTACTTCCACCTCACTATGCCTAATTTAAATCCCAATCAAGGGATATCCTAAAAGCATTTTTTTAAGTCGTGCATGGCTATACTGAGCAATTGGTAGGCAAGTCCATAGTAGGCTCACAGTTGGTAGCTTGGCAACTCCATTAGGACTTTTTTAGAGAGTCTAGCCTATAGCTTACCATATCTTATCTGATTGTTAGTTTCTCTAATTTTTAATTTCTATTTGCTTATAGTCCCTTTTTTTTTATTTCTTATATTTTGTTTATGCTTATTTGTCTTTCTTCATGATTACTAGGGTTTCCTCTTTGCTTGAAAAACTTATATTGGTTTGGAATAGAAATTATCGCCACATAACCCTTTTTTTCTTTTTTCTTCGGATGATCCACAGTAGGTGCGCATGACTTAAAAGATATATGGTGGTGTGGTTGTGCCTTTGAGTTATCCCTTGGTCAGGTTTTGGATTAGGCATGATTATGTGAAGGGGGAGGGACTATTAGACGTATCGCTTATCCAACTAGTCTTGGAAAGTTACCATGAAGTAACTATAAAATTGAGGTCGCCAACGATCATTTTGGGTTAGCTATGATCAGATGCCTATTAATAATTTCCCGAGTTATGAAACTCAAGGCATTCATTTCAGGGTCTACAAGGTCTAGAGATTCCTTGGTTAGGTTTGGGAGTTGGTTAAGCGTGGGGAATGATTAGCACCCCCACGACGCTCAAAATCAGTATCCATTGTCTTGCTTCAGTTTCGGCTTAATCAGTTCCGTTCAATCATTATTTAGATATAATCCTCTTTAATGGTTAAACTTTTATGGAAAATATAAATCCAGGTTTTGAAAGATAATTTGATATCACCTATGCACCGAAGAAGTATGAGGAGCAGAGGGATTTTTATGAAGATAATTTTTGGATTAAATTTTGAAAATTCAGATATTCGTATTAGACACTAGAGAGATACCAATAAATAAAATTGCCTTGTAATTTTTTTAAACGAATTTTAAATATGAATGCACGTTAGTCACTACAAAAAGGAAATGTGTTAGTAAGATGAAAAGAATATAATAACATCACAAACAAACAACCACAAATAGAATAATTGTGAAAAGAAAGGATGATTGAGATGTATCTTGTAATTATCTTTGATTATTGATGAATAACCAAGATAACAATTTGGAGATGTGTTTGGATTCTATGGTATTTAAAGGATGGAAAAATTATTTTAATTGAAATAATCTGGGGTATCTGAAAAAGAGAAAATGTTTGGATTTTTGAGGTAAAAATGGGGTTAGAGTATCCCCTCAGAGAAGTAGAGTTATAGTATCCCCAAAGACAAAGTTAAGAAAATAATTAGGACCTTGAATATATTCGATAGAGAAAAATCAAGTTTTTAATGGAAAATGGGGTTGAAGTATCCCCTCGGAATAGTGGGGTTGGAGTATCCCCAAGAATGAAAATTTTAATGATTTAAAAAAATAATTAGGAATCTTGAATAAGTCCAAGAGAGAAAATTCAAGTTTTTTTTAGTGAAGAATGGGTTGGAGTATCCCTTGGAATGGTAGGGTTTGAGTGTACCTAAGAATGGAAATCTTTGATGATTTAAGGAAATAATTAGGAATTTTGAATAAATTTGAAAGAGAAAATTTAAGTTTTAAGTGAAAAAATAGGGTTAGAGTAACCTCTTAGAGTTGTAGGGTTAGAGTATCCTCAAAGATGAAATTTTTTATGATTTTATAAAATAGTTAGCTTAAAGAAGAGGTATTTTAAAAATATAAAATCAAAGATTTGAATAAAATATGTTTTGTTTTAAGCTTGATCCCAGGCTCAAGGGTTTGCATAGTGGAGGAACCAATCGGATGCATTTTAGGACATTGGAACATCTCTATAAATGCGTTTCGATGATTAGGCTAAAAACAGGGGACAACATCATGCCATCTTCTTTCCTGAATTTTTTTGGGTTCATTCGAAGGCTTTAAAGGGTAAATGTGGGTATCGTTGGAAAGTAACCTCGGTGAAGACTAATATAAACATATTTTTAAAAATTTTAGAAAATAATCTTCTAGGCGAAATTAATTTTTAGAGTTAGGTCTATTTTGACAATGGCAGCATGTACGAGGAAAAAGGTCTAATGGAATTTGAAGAATTATTTTAGGCTCATCCAGAATCGTTAAATCGTAAACAATACCTTTTTGCAAAGGGAATTTTGCAAACTTTTTGGCAGAAATATTTAAAAGTTTCATAAAAATTATTTAATAGGCCAAAATAGCCCAAACAGAACATAACACATTGGTTCTAGGGATCTCGGACATCAAAGGTTTGAAAGAACAAGACTCACACATCTGAGATAATCTGAGGGCAAACAAGACACTATTGGAAAGGTATTTGATGCCCTTTAAGGGAAAATATCAAAAAATTCTAGAAAAATCATTTATGACTTGAAAATAAATTTTCAAACTTGGGTTATGGTGCTACCAAAGTAAAAACAAGGGAGTTATTTAGTATTTTTAAGTTTTTTCCAAGGATAGACTTGAATACAGGACATCTAAACATCCGTGATAGAAAAGAATAAGTAACATAGGCGTTAAGAGTTTATTCCATAATCTCAAAGTTGTTTGGGATAATGAAACAACCCATTAACCATGTCACTAAAGAGGGTATTGGACTTAAGATTAAGGCTTAATACTGTAACAAAAGAAAACAACTTTTTTCCATGAATCTAGACCTAAAAGTTTAGTTAGTCCCCAAGATTGGAGGAGTAATTTATTCAAAATATTAAATCTATGCTAGTCCCCATTATTTAAAGGTAGCATAGACTTAATTAGGGACTTTTGGAAAATTAGACTTTTTATAATAAACAAGAATGCATTTTGACAAACAAATTATCAATAAAATACAACATGCACAAAGATAAATAAGTATTACATATGCAAACACACAAAGATGACATTTTGACATAAAAAGATAACAAAAATCTAAGACAATGACAAATAAGGTGCATAGAAATGGCATGAACATATTTAAGTGAATAAAAACATGTTGAAATTTTCAAGACAGCATTTTTATAGCATGAGAGTTCTTAAAATACCAAAAAATGCATGAACATACTTAATGCTTGTTAGAAAGAACATTCAAACATGTGTTAAGCAAGTGAAAATAGATGAAATATGAAAGAAAATGCATGAATAAAGGATTGTTTTGATGACAGAATGAAAAAGTAGAAGTTTAGCCTACCAAGCAACATCAAGGCATCAAATGAACATCAATATCCTAAGGCTACCACAACCAACTCAACAATAATGCATGAGAGTCCTAGGATGGCTATGGCAGCATAAATAATTCACTAAAATGATGCAGATGATAAAAACAAAAAAATATGGAACAAGGTAGAGAAAATATACCAAAAAAGCTTGAATTTTTCTCTCTACTTGAAGTAGTGACCTTAAGCTAGTTCATTTCCTTTCTTTACTATTTTAGCAAGAAAAAGATGAAAAGAAGAAGCTTTTTGGTAATATTGTTGATGGTGAGGTGTTTCAGGGATAAAAGTGTGTAAAAGGTCAATTCTTTAGAGGTTTTTTAGTGGTGGTTTAGGGGAACTACGAGAATGAAGTATGAGGTCAATGGAACATTATTTTGAGAGAGTTTTTTTAGGTTGGAGATTGCTGGAGGATTTTTTTTGGAGATAGCTGGAAGGGTTTATATGTCTCCTCTGTTGAGTTAACTTTTTTTCTTAAATCTAAGGGTCAACTAATGCTTTTGGGTGCTTAGTTGGCCTTTGTCTCATTTGGTTTTGCCATGTAGAGTAGTGGGGTAGAGAGGTTTCAATTGCTTATAATAAGAGATATGAATTGCATGACTTCCTACAACTATATATTTCATGAAAATGCCCTGTCATTGGCTATTTAGGCTTTAAAAATTCATTTAAATCCAATCACGAGCCATAACTGAGGTCTTATATGAATTATGATGATTTTATATACAAGAATAATGTTTGAATCGGATCTTCAAAGGTTGAAAAGTGGCTCAAACTGGGAAAAATGCCTTGTTGTTTCGATACAAAACATTCTATGTCAATACAAAAGATAGTTTTTACACGAGTATCGATACAATGATGTGTGTATCGATACTAAGAGCAAAACATTATTTCTGGTCTTGAGACTTACAGGTCTGTATCAATGCTAAATATGAAAATTCAAATTTTTGGCGATGTAAAGGCCTCATATAAATACTTATGCATCAATATAACTTGTGTGTACCTTAGGCTCTTTGAATACCTCTCATTAGTCATAGATAGTGGGAAATCAACTTGTATACTTATCTGAATGACTCCGGTGATACGTTAAATAGTGAACTTTGATGCCTTATTTCTACATTTTCTTTCATACAACCCATAGGCATTTCTTACTTTCTTTAAATTTTTTTTCTATTGTCGTGTTACCTAATAGTGCCTGGCATAGAACCCAATAATTGCCCTAAGTTTTTTATTTTATTTTTTGATTATATCATCTTTCAATTAAGTCTTAGGATGCCAAAAGTTGGCTCAGACTAAATGAGCTACCTACAATTGCCCTTTTTGGCCATTTGTTGAGTACTAAGAACAGGATAAAGATAAATAAACACCATTTTATTTAAGTAGGATGATGGTTTCGTGTGCTTGTAGAAAAATAGAGATTTAGTTAGTGTTATGTTGAGACAAGCCAAGTATATCTATAATGATTCTAACAAGAAGGAAAATTTTAGTGAGTGTTATAGGGTTTGACCTCCCTGCTAGGTTATTTCTTAGGTTTGATCTCCTAAATAAGTGCCAGTAGTTTGTACGGGCTTTGACACGATAGGCGTCTAGCTCTTTGTGCACTGAGGTTGGTTGTATCCTGGGTTTAATGCCCCAAATAAATGCGACTAGCTTGTATGGGCTTTGACTTGATAGGTGTCTAGTTTTTTATAGACTGAGGTAGGTTGTTTCTTCGGTCTGACCCCTCAAACAAGCGCCATTAACTTGTGTAGGATTTGACTTGATAGGTGTATGACTTTTTATGTACTAAGGTAGGTTGTTTCTTGGGTTTAACCCCTCAAACAGGCACCACCAGCTTGTGTGGACTTTGATTCAATAGACATCCAGCTTTTTATAAACTGAGGTAGGTTATTTCTTAGGTTTGACCCCATAAACAAGCACCAGTAGCTTGTATGGGCTTTAACTTGATAAGCATCTAGCTCTTTGTGGATTGAGGTAGGTTATTTCTAAGGTTTGACGTCCTGGATAAGCACCACTAGCTTATGTAGGCCTTAACTTGATAGGCATCCAACTCTTTATGGACTGAGGTAGTAAAAGAAAATTATCTTGCTCTTGGAGGACTAAAATAGGTGAGTGTCCTGCTCTTTAAGGAATAAAAGAATGTAAGTTTAGATACCTCTATTGGATGATTTTTAATGAGCTCATGAGGTCAGAGATACTTACTTAGGGCCCTTCGAGGTTTTTTAAAAATAAAGAATTGTACCTTTGATTCCCCACTAATTTGATTTCTATACACAGGAGTTGGTACCTGAAGGATGTTACAAGATGTGTATGTATAAGGATACAAATGCATGCTTGAGATAATATAAGAGTAATGATTTTAAAATATAATTCGATGATCGATTTTAGCCTTCTTTAATTGTTTGCTTTTCAATAGGTTTGATAAGGTGATCTTTTACCCTAGGATTGACCAACCTTGTTCTACATTTTAGAGATTTTGAATGCAAAGGTTATCTATTGAAAGTGCAGATGGCTCATGATTGTGGAGGTGATCCTGAGTTTAGATGGCTCGCGATTGAAGGCTTTTGTTGCATTAAGTTTACTAACAAGTATGAGGGGTTTATTTGGTCAATTATGATTCAAAGGGTGCTTTTGGTGGTCTGAGTGGACTGTTCTAAATGTTGGTTGAGTATGACTATTTGAAAAGAACTTTGGCTCCTTATCTTAAGGATGTGGTTTACTGAGAAGAGGTTTAATCATATTTTCAGGATATGGGGTCCAAAGGCAAGATCGACTATGGCCCTAAGAGTTCATTCTTGGTCTTTAGGCATGGAACAAAATTCTTCCAAAGTTTTATCTTTCCATGTAATGCTATGAAATCCTGTTGTTAGTTCCATTCATTTATCAAGCATTATTAGTTAAATGATAAACATGATACAACATGGGATGTAGGAGTTACAAAATGACTTTGTAAGAAATCAAGTCATTGTACTTCATTTAAAAGAAAAAAAGTACAAATTATAACAAATTATAGGATCATAAAAGTTTTTAAGATATAAAAGAATTTAGAGGGGGTTTTCTAGCCATTTAGCCTCTAATATTGATGACATAAGTCTTCTACTAGGTGGCTTCGAAAACATTTCTCAAGCAATTAATCCATTATCATTGGTTAACTCATAAGAAGATTCTTCAGATTGCCCCATGGTGGGATGGAGGCTTTAAGGTTAAGTAGTTTCCATTTTTCAAGCGCAAGTAAGGATGAAATTTGGTAGGGTAGGTTGGCATAAAATAGGTGAATTAGGTTATGATTTGGTGTCTTGATTAAGGGTAAATTGGTTTTTGGCTTGGTTTGATTAAGGAAGTCTAGTCACTAAAGCTATTAATTCAGGTTTTCAACCTAAGCTAGTTCTTTCTTATATTTTTTAAAAGTGGAAGGAGAAGGAGAAATAAAATGTGCTTTCGGGTTTTATCCTAAAATCGTTTCAAGCATAGTATTTTTGACAGAATCAGATTTCATAAGGTTAGGTAGGTCAATGTCATTCATCTCGATCAAGATTAGAGTTCCTCTACAAATAAACATTTCGCCACTTATGGCCTTTTTTAATTTGGGGTCCATTTTCCTTAAGAATCTTTATGGATTAAGAGAATTTGTTAGAGTATTAACTAACCTTCTTGGAACTGATAAGGATGGACCTTTTTGTTGTAGGCTCTCATTATGTGCTTTTGATACATCTACCTATGGCAGTTGGATTTCATTGTTTTCTCTTTGATAAGATTGAGTGGCTTATATTGGTTCTTAATCCATTTAGCCTTTTCAAGTTGTGATTCTATCAAGACTCTGAGTGAAATGTTTTCAACTTTAATAGGTAGGACAACTTCCATGCCGTAGATTAAAGAAAATGAGGTGGCACCCAAGAAAGTTTAAGATGAACTAGCTTTAGTGATAGATTTTGGTTATTGACTAAGATTCATTTTTCCTTATCCATTTGCCTTTGTAGATATCTCTTCTGCCTGATTCACTTTTCATGGTCTCATCGATCATTCTGCACAATACGACTAAGTTCGTGAAGCTCTTTGAAAAGCTTTTTGCTACCTTCTCATAATAAGGGGCTTTTAATGTGCTGATGAATCTGACAATCATCTCTTTTTTTGTCAACAAGGGATGAATCTGGGAAGCTTCTTCCATCTATCTCAAAGCATACTGCCTAATGCTTTCATCAATTTTTTTTTTCATGCTCATGAGAGACAGATAACTTGAGAGCTAGTCATTAATAAGCTTTTCCTCATCTATGGCATTAATAGATAGACTGATGTGTTCATCCCACTCTCCATAGAACTCAATCTCAGATTGGTCTATCATCCCTTAGACCATTTCTAAGAACAATGGATAATGTTACAAATTATGCCTTTGATCGCAGTGGCAGCAAGATGGCCCAATGATTTCTTTGCTTTGATTTTTATTGTCTGAGATTATTTTGGCCCTCATGAAAGCTTGCCAGACCTTGCTTATCAATGTTTGGACTTCTCTAATGCTTTTTTTGATCCAATAACCTTTTCCTTTAATTATCACATTCACTATCAGTTTGAATTAAACAAATTGTTTGAATTAAAGCTAATTTGGAGCAAATAAAAAATATTTCTAAGCGTTTAAACATGTATTGTTGGGTCTAAATTTGGTGAGCTTTAATGTAAGTTATTAGGTGATGTTTAGGTAGGTCTAATTGTGTTGTTTGGTGTCACTTTGGTTCCTGGTTTTAGCACACAAGTCAGCGGCATTGGTGCACCATTCCTTGCTAAGAATAAATAATAGTGAACAAAAGCGATAAAAATAGAGACATTTGCATGACTTTAAAGCATATCGCCAATGTTGAAGAACATAGTGCTAGGTTATGGCATTGAGAAGTCTTTGTGATTCCTTATATATGACATTTATAGAGTCTATTTGGTCTTGTTGCTGGACAGTCGAATGTCTAGAATGTGTTTTAAAGATTTGACAAAAGGCTTCATGATCATGAGTTGCGTTAGAACTACTATTGCATTCTAGTATGGTGGTCTAAATAAAAGGATATATTTTAATTAGGTTATAGATGTTAAGAATTTTTATTTGTATTTTTCGTGTAATCCTCACTGATTTGGCTATGTAACAGGCATTTCAAACATTTGATTTCATGATTGCATAAATACGAAAAAAAATCCTAGAACCTAAGCTACTCATATGGCTCTATTTAGTGCCTAGTTAGTATTACAAACTGATTTTATGAGGATAATCATTTTTGTGTATTTTCTCATATTTTTAGATATAAATAGAATGAATAAGCTTTCCAAGCATGTATGGCTCATTCGATAGGTATTCTGGACCAAAGAGGAAAATTTGGAATATAGGTTGTTTGGAAATTGTGTAAGATACAGTAGTGTCCGATTGAAAAATTTATGTGGTAACAAAAATGATTTTGTAGCATTTTTGGAATATTTTTACTTTGAATTATTGTGAGTCAACAGTCATAGAATATAGTTTGGTGATTTTATCTAATAAGAATAAATTCAGAAAGCTTGAAATGTCCAATATGTCCTTATTTCAATTTTCTTTGAGTTTGTTGTCTATTATTTTGAGGCATTTAGATGCCTCAAAATTGATTCCTAAAGTCATGCTTGGTGCATTAATAGGCCTAAGTATGCCCTATACAAGATCCTTAGAGTCTCACATTAAATCTTCCAAATTAAATTGAATGAAGTTGATTTTTAACATTGTTCCCAAAATTGTGATTTCTTCAATTTAGTCTAACTATGCTATTTTTGTGATTTCTTTTAAATGGGGTTAAAATTGATAAAAAAATTAAAAATGGAGTAAATAAGTAAGTATTTTTAGGGTCAAGTATTTTTATAAAAATTTTCCTTTACAGATGGTTTTTGTTCCGAATCAATTGTAAATTCATTTGTTAGTGATATTTGTTTGATTTTGATGAAATAAAAAGGGTATTATGATTGAATACGTATGATTGAAATCGTGAAAAAAATTTAGATATGTGCAATTAGTTGGTACCAAGCACGAGAGGGATTGAATCCTTACTTTTGGTGTTACCAACTCCGAAGCCTAACTTTATAGATCTCTAGTACCACAAGCTATAAAATCACTCCTTTAAAGTTCATAACTCTTTGGTGAATAGTTTTAATAGGTCACTGATCACACTTAGCCAAAATAGATTGGTGACGACTCTTTAACCAATTACTCTTTATTTTGGTATGGGAGCTTCAGATAAGAAATTTTTTCTAATTGATTAGGGCCCTATGATTATTCCAAATGTTGTCTACTCTAGTATATTGAGTTTGTATCTCAACATATTACGATAGCATTTTGGTAGCTTTGCTAGGGATATTAGAGAGTCAGGCCTCAGACTAATTGCACACTACTTAGTTTTGCTTTGTCTCATATTTAGTCAGTGTTTAATTATAATCCCCCCGATTTATATTGATTGATTATTATGATATTGTTATGTGCACTAACCTTGTTGTAGTGTTTGAACAAAAAAATCTGGTGCTGCACTTGCTTATAAAAGTAAGCAAAATGATTGATATATATCTCGGATGATGCAGTGAGATCTAGGTTTGGAGCTTTTCTTGGCACACACTACATAGCATATGCATCAGACTCTCTGAAGTACCACGCAGAGGGAGATATAGGACCTATTTTAGGAAATAGAAGGTTATTAACCGATTACGTGATTAACAATCTGTATGGTTAGCCAAAGCCCTCGGAGTGCATTGCTCTTGTTTTCATGATTCATCTGTATAAACATGAGTAATGTACTCACTCTGATCGAACCCATTCCATTAAGCTACAATGGGCCTAGGATTGGAGTGCCTTGACTATCCTTATTGAGTAAGGGAAATGATTTAGGGATCGTGTGTGTTAGAGGTCATCTTAAACATGCATATAATGAGCCATTGGAGCCAAATTCAGTTAGTCATACCATAAGTCTAGAAGAACTCAAAGTTTAGGTAAAAGCAAAAAATGTTTCTAATCTTTCCTCGCTTTATTTTTTTCAGTCTGAGTCTTGAGTGGTGTTGAATAAACTTCATCACTTTGGATATTTATTATCCTATTGATACGAGTTTATATTTATATTGCTTATAACTCACAGTTTGGCTATTAGGTTTATGGCTAAACGTGTTTGAAAAATAAAACTAAGCTAACCACACTTTGGCTGTTAGGTTTATGGCTAAACGTATTCAAAAAAATAAAACCAAGCTAAGGTGAATAAACAACTTGAAGTTTTGCATCATGAATGTTATAGTGTCAAGAACCTTTGAACATACCGTTATGCTATCGGATTGATGGCTAATGTGACACTATATACATCATGATAGCTCGATTTTGAGAAAAGTGTTTTAAAGGGAATCGGTGCCTTAAGGTAGGACCATGTATCGACGGGGCTAGTCTTTTAGAGTTCGATTATAGGGTATGAACCTTAATACCAAAATAATGTGTCCTTTTAATTCTAAGGGGCTACAAAGCTTGGGAATGAAATTTTTTGGGACCATTTAGAATATATGAATTATTTTGTATATGACTAATTTGAGATTCTATTTGCCTTGTTTCTTTGTTTGTTTTACATGCATTTTAGCATTGTCATTAGTGTATCCAAAGGCTAGGACCATGTATCGATGGGGCTAGTCTTTCAAAGTCTGATTATACGGTACGCACCTTAATACCAAAGTAATGTGTCTTTTTGATTCCAAGAGGCTGCAAACCCTAGGAATAAAATTTTTAGGACCATTTATAATATATGAATTATTTTGTATATGACTAATTTGAGATTTTGTTTGCATTGTTTCTTTGTTTGTTTTGCATGCATTTTAGCATTGTCATTAGTGTATCCAAAGGCTATTCATATAAAAGCGATAGTGTTTATCCTAAAGGTCATCCAATATAAGGGAACATGTGGTTTTGATAGAGGAAAAGTACTCCATAGTGAAGGATTGGTAAAAAAATTAAAAGCAACATGAAGATGCTTTAAAAGTCGGGTATGTTTTACTATTTTGGTCGAAGTCCATGTTAAGATTCAACAAAATGACTTGCTAGATTTACAAGCGATTTGGGATCAAGGGGACAATATCAAGAAAGATCTGTTCACTCAAAAGTATAGGGACATAGCACTATTAATCCAAGTCAAGGTAGATGAGGGGGTTGCTTCGAGATGCGAGACAATTTTGGAATTGGTGATATCGATGCTTCACTTTCAATTGGAAGGATATAGTCCTGACAATTGAGGAGTATACTACCTTGTTGCATCTCGAATGTACCATTCCTGATCGAGTGTATGTAAGGAGTCCAATCCACCTACACTAAAGAAACGGTTGGCCAGCATCACCTGAGCTTCTAAGGCTTGGATTGGGGGATACGTAGTTTAAAAGGTTAGAGCGATTGCATATTGTGGCATAGACTATGAGATTTGATGGATGATTACCTAGATCCAAAAAAGAAAAGAGATGTTTTTGCATTCGCCATCTATGAATTAATGCAATTCCCTATGACTTTAGGAATATTAATGTAGTAGTAGTTAATTTATTTAATCGATTAAGATACAATATCAACCCAGCTATGTTGATTTTAGCTGAAATGATATAGTCCCTAAACTTTTGCAAGGGAAAAGCTAGGAATAGATTTCTCAAATGTGTATCATTGTTATAGATATGGATCCATAGTCGCTTCAAAAAAGATACAAAAGTCGATATTTGGATGCATATCAAGTTGTTCTCACCTATTACTAAATTTCTTGGGAAATATTGGCTAGGACTATTTTGAAAATCAATGATTTTCTTGAACTTTGATCACAATTCTTATAATGGAGCTATTACCCTAGTCAATGCCTTCCATATGTTTGCATATTATTCATGTCATTGCATTTGTGTACTAACACATTTTTGTATATATGCATGCATTTGCATTCATGTCGTAACATATTAGATCATAATAGAAGATATTAAAATCTAGTGCCATTCTCTGAGGAAAAAAATTGCAAGTATAGGCAAAAGTATGAGGATACCAATTTGGGAGATACAATACTCATTCTTGTGTTAAAAAAATGGAGAATGATTCTACAATTAGGATGGAAAAAATGAAAAAAGCTCAAAAGAATGATGAGGGGTCAAAAGTAACTTAAGTTATAATTGACCAAAATTATGGACTTAACAATAGTGGTTACTAAGGGTAAAAAACAAGTGAAAGGCCTGAGTTTTCAAACCAAAAATACTTATCCTAAGGGAAGATCTATTGAGCCTATGAATGGTACACGGGTAGACAATGTGATGCCTTAAGGTGAAGTATCAAAGGCCTTACCCTCTGTCAAATTCACTTCTATGGTGTATGTAATTCCCACAGTTGCAGTGCCACAAATGGTTATTGGTGAAGGGCTTGATTTGCGATTCCATACTGCAAAAGGGATGTTTAAAAGGTTACGAGTAGCTGCTTATGCATCGGGGAAAGCATGGGGATCTAACTATTAAATTATTTCTTGATGAAAACCTTTGTCTCTAGATTGACATCGTCATCTATTTGAAATGTTTGCTAGAAATAAGTTCGGTGGTATATTTCAGATAATTAAATGAAAATCACAAAACATTTTTTGAAAAAGATAATTATTTTTAAAGAAATCATAACAATAGAAAGTCTTGAAAATATTAATGTTTACTATTAGGAATGGACCTAGACCCCATCATTGATTTTCTAGACCTTTTCATGAACATTATGATTGCCTAAAAGACCAGTAACTTCAAAGAATTGATTTTGAATTTCACCAGTTCTGATTTCTTTGAAACAACTGACAAAGGTGAAAGCCTTAACCTAGGTTAGGAGAGAGAAAACAGATTTTTAAGATTCATGGATTATTTTGAAAATCAAGTGGATCAAATATTCTAGTAAAGGTCCTAAACCATGGTAACTTTGGCTAAGATTGTGTTAAAATTTACTCTTCTTTCTAACCTTTTAAAGCATGAACCCTTTGGTCATTTTTGAAAACTGGTTTACATCATGGAGCCTGATAAGTCAATAACATAGTTTTTTGTTGTTAGGAGACCTTTTGAGCCTATTCCTTTCAATAGCTTAACATCAAGGTTTCACATTTTTGAGCTATACACTTTTTGAATTAACCAAAGTTAGAAACTTCCTATCAGTTGAACATAGGATATCCTAGTTAAACTTGATCTCGTTATCCCATATCTCATTAGTGTCTAACCAAGAAAGGACATGCCTATCAATCTAGAAAGAAATAGAGAATTAAGGTGTGAATTTTAGGGCATGAAAAAAATTCAAAAGTCAAAAAATGAAAAAAA
>JBBYHM010009697.1:44216-58158 GCA_038381775.1 Adansonia rubrostipa
AAAAAAAAATGAAAATTGAATGCAACATCATATGATTAGGATGGCTAGGATTGTCTAAAAATTATTTTTTAAAGAATGACTTTTTAGCTCATGTAGTTGTGCTTGAGATGATAAATGGCCCTCCTTTTTTATCCTTTCTTAAATATAGAAATTATTTCCTTTGCTGACCCATTTTAAGCCAAATGAATTATTTCTATTTACGAACCCTGGATAAGAATCACTCCCCATACTGAGGGGAATGGGAAAAGAGATTCTCTTTGGAAAATATGAGGGTAGATATCTTGTTTTATGTTTCAAAAAAATCAATAAATTAGGCAAAGTCAAAATGGACTAGGCTTTCAAAATTTAGGGTTTCTTACATAAAAAATAGAAAAAAATAAAAAATAAAAAAAGGAAAAAAGCAAAACACAAAAAGAGTGAAACAAAAAAAATAAATAAAAAGAGAAATAGATAAGGAAACAAATATAAAGTGTGGTCCAAAAAAGGTGGAAGGGACGAAAACCTTCATAGAAATAAATGATCCTTGATTTTTTCACCCTTAAGCACTTGATTTAGGCTTATATATCCTTTTATTTATAAACCTCGAATCATGTCCTATAGTACATACCTAGAGAAGTCCATTTCGATTAGGTATGGCTATTTAAGCTGATAAGCCTATTTTTCAAGAAATTGTCTTTTGGCCAAATTTTGAGTATTTTTAAGAGCAGGATGAACCAAAAAATGGAAAAATGGAAAAAAGAAAAAAGAATTAAATTCTAGGTTGAAAACCCGAAAACATGCAGTCTAAAGCAAAATAAGAGTTTTCATGTCACTCATGGGATTACCAAGATGCTATTAAGAAGAAATAAATCTAGGGACAGATAGCAATCCTCGAATATCCCAAGGTATCAACTCTCTTATATGGAAGGATTGACTTGAAAAGTTAGATCTTTTTTTTTTACCTTTTCAAAAGTGATCCTAAAACATTGACCTTGTCATGGCTAATCTTAGTGCCAATTAGACTATTGATCGAGGGAAAATCATAAGAATATTGATATTATTTGGTTTTTAAGGAATTCATGTTTCGTAAAAATTAATCCATTCAAGAGCTTGGCATGGTAAGGCATGAATTTTGTTTTTATAAAATCCTTTTAGACCAATCGAAGCCTTCTTGTTCAAAACTGGTCAACCAAATTTGCAAATGACAAAATTACCATTTAGGGGATTTTTAGCAGTGACGTATTAGTATTTTAGAGACTCGAATATTATGTGCTTTCGGGGCAATGTTTTGCAAAACTTAATTTTCTTTAAATGAATTTTTTAAACAAATGCAATTTTATAGAAATGTTTGCTCTGAGAAAAAGATGTTATGAATTATGCTAAATGAAGGGCAAAAAACTGTTAGGAATCACATTTCCTAAATTAGAGGACCAAAAAGGAAAAGCTAAGGCACGGATATTTGGTAAAAGTGTGAAAACCTTGAAGGAAATGGTAGATGACTTGAAAAGGGTTGATCTCTTCTAGTGCATAAGGACTTAGGGTGCATTCTTAGAAAAATAATTGATAAGAAAAGTTGATCCAAACCTGTGTACACTTAAAAGTGTTGATATTCTGGGGTTGGAAAAAGAGTTAGATGAATACTGATGGGTTAGATCATGGGATTGAGAAAGAAAAATATTTGGTGAATAATGATAGTTTGATATTAACAAAGGATATCTCATGTGTTGAAACCATATAAGGAAAGTGGTTGGAAAAGATGATATAACAAGCTTGTTTGAAGAAGTATTTGCTAGAGATATTGGCATTAAATGAGCATACCATACATAGCATTATATGATTAAGTCTATGACATTGTATAACAATCTTAGTGTGTTTTGCATCACATTTTTAAGAGAGATTTTAAATTGTCATAAAGAAAATTTTCTTTAGGGATAATTTTTAAGCCTCCCTTGAGGACATTTTGGCCAATTTAAAAGCCTCCCTTAAGGATATTCTAAGAGATGACAAAAACTTTTCATGAGGATGTTTTTTAAATATTTTATAAGCCTTTTCTTGAGGATATTTTTTAGAGTGATTTTAGAAGTCTTTTTTTGAGGATGTTTTCGGAGATTTCATAAGCCTCTTCTTGAGGATGTTTTCAGGGATAGCCTTTTCTTAAGGATATTTTTTAGAGAGATTTTAAAATCCTTTTTTTAAGGATGTTTTTAGATATTTTCACAAGCTTCTTCTTCAAGATGTTTTCATAGATTTTAAAAGCCTCTTCTTCGGGATATTTTTCAGGGAGATTTCAAAAGCCTTTTTTTGAGGATGTTTTCAGAGATTCTCACAAGCCTCTTTCTAAAAATGTGTGATTTTTTAAGGAGAGTTCAAAAGCCTCTTTTTAAGGATGTTTTTAGAGATTTTCACAAGCCTTTTTCTTAAGGATGTGTTCGAAGATGCTCTTTTGAGGATATATTTTAGAGATATTTCAAAAGCCTGTTCTTGATGATGTTTTTAAAGATGTTCACAAACCTCCTCTTGAACATGTGTTTAGAGATTTTAAGCCTTTTCTTAATAATGTTTTTAAAGATTTCACAAGCCTCTTCTTAAGAATGAATTTAAAACTTTTAAGCCTTTTCTTCAAGATGTTTTTAGACATTTTGTAAGCCCCTTTTTGAGGATGTTTTTAGGGATTTTATAAGCCTATTATTGAGGATATTTTTAAGAATTTGGCAAAGCCTCTTCTGAATGGTGTGTTTAGAGATTTTATAAGCTTTTTCTTGAAGACATTTTTAGAGATACTATAAAACTCTTCTTGAAAATGTTTTTAGGTTTTATAGGCCTTCATTTAAGGATATTTTCTGAAGTCTTCAAAAACCTCTTCTTGAAAATGTTTTAAAAATGTTTTTAGGTCTTTGGTTTTCATTAGGGCTACTTTTTTGAACCTCGATTTTGTGTAGTTTATCTTTAGGTTTCTAGTTCCATCCTCTTAGGACCTTGATTTAATCCAGGTTATTATCAGGTACTTGGTTTCATCTAGGCTATTTCTCCAAACCTTGGTTTCATCCAGGTTATCTTCATGTTTCTAGTTTTGTCCAGACTATTTCTGGGCCATTTCTCTAAACCTCAATTTTTATCTAGGTTGTTTTTAAGTTGATTTCATCCAAAACACTTTTAAACTGCGATTTCATCTAGATTATCTTTAGGCTGAAGTAGACACCTCATTTTGTCTGGACCAATTTTTGGCATCCTAGGATGTAATCAAAAGATGATACAATTAAAAAAATTAAAAATAAAAAATAGGATGACTATTGGGTGCCTTGTTGCCAGGCACTATTAGGTGACATGATGCTAGGCAAAATTTTTTTAAAGGTTTGAAATGCTTATGGGTCATATTAAAGACAAATGTAAAAATAAGACATTAAAGTTCACTATTTGAGGTGTCACCAAAGTCATTCAGATGAGCACTGGTCAGTATTCTATTGTTTGTGACCAAGGTGACATATTCAAAGAGCCTAAGGGATGTGCAAGTCATATTGGTGCATAATTATTGATACAAAGCTTTCACATCACCAAAAATTCAAATTTTCACATGTAGTATCAATATAAGAGGGTTTGGTATTGATACCTAAGGTGTGGTCTCGATACTTAGTGTCTTGCGATATAGGTTTTAACAGTAGCTAAAGTTATGATTTTTGGCAAAATGTATCGATACACAGTAGGAGTGTTTATACAAATCCATGAAGTATTAATACAGGCCTCTAAGTCTCGAGACTGGAAGTAATTTTTTTGCTCTTGATATTGATACATGCTTCACTATATCAATTCTTATGGGCAAAAATTACCTTGTTTATCGATACAAAATGTTTTATATCGATACACTAAGGTATTTTTACCCTACTCGAGCCATTTTTTAGCCTTCAAAAATTTAAATTCAAACACATTTCTTGCACCAAAAATCATCATAGTTCATACCAGCCCTCAGCTATGAGCTGGTGATTGGATTTAAACAAATTTTTAAAGCCCAAATAACCAATGAAAAAGGACATTTTTGATGAAATATATTGTTTGTCAAAGGGCATGCTTGGCTTTTCTCCAGTTGCAAGCTGTTATAGCCTTTTTGCAGCAGTACTCTACATGGCAGAAGTAATGGAAATAAGAGCAACTGAACATAATACCAGAGTTATCCCCTAGTATATAAATGAAAGATAAAAAATGCCCTTGCTTTATCTTCGAAAAGCATTGGCTGAACCTTGAATATAAAATGGGACTAAAGTTGGCTCAGCCATTTGCTAATCATTTTTCCTAGCAATCTCTAAAAGAAAAAAACCTCTAGCAACATCTAAGGGAAAGAAACTCCAAAAAACACTATTCTATTGCCTTTTGCCTTTAACCTTCCTCTAATCTTCTAGCTCCTTAAAATCACCACTAGAAACACTTCCAAGACCTTTTGTTCCATTTCCTTTCTCTTAGAACTTTCTTTCATCAACACCCTACCAGTAAACTTTTTTTTCATCATTTCATTGCACATCACCAACAAAAAAAAATGAGTCGAAAGTTGCTACTTAAAGAAAAAGGCTAAAGCTTAAGGCTTTTGGTATAGTTTCTCTCCTAGATTTATGTTTTTTTGTCATTTCCAGCACTTGCATCGTTTTAGTGAACCATTTATGCCACCATGAACATCCTAGGACTCTCATGCATGATTGTTGCCTTGGTTGGGAAAGCCTTAGGATTTTAATGTTCTTTTGATAACTTGATGTTGCTTGGTAGGCCAAGCATTTTCTTTTTTATTCTGTCACCAAAATAATCCCTTATTCATCATTTTCTTTCATGGTTCACCTATTTTCACATGCTTAACAAATGCTTGATTGCTCTTCCTAACATGCATTGAGTATGGTCATGCATTTTAATGTGTCTCATGGCACAAAACTTTTGTCTTTAAAATTCTAGCATGCTTTTCTCTACTTAAATATGTTCATGTTATCTTACAAAGCATGATTTTTGATGCCATTCATGGTGTTATCACTTCCATTCATCTTATTTGTCACTTTTTTACATTTTTTTATCATTTTTCAATGTCAAAATGTCATCTTTTTGTGTTTGCATGTGTTATCCCTATTCATCTTTGGTTATGTTTTATTTTGCTCATGACATCTTTGTCTAGATGCTTGTCTGTTCGCTAGAAATCTAATTTTTAAAAAAAATTCCCAAGTTAAGTTCATGCTACCTATAATAGATAGAGAATAGCATGATTTAATGTTTTCATAAAATCGATCTTCTAATCTTAGGGACAAATTAAACATTTCAAATCTGGATTCGTGGTAAAATAAGTTTAAAGATGCTATTTTTTTTAAAACTGACCCTTTTAGTTGATAAAAATATATTGTAGACACCTTATTTTGTTCGAGCCCATTTCTGCCATCCCAAGACTCAATTGAAAAATGATAAAATCAGAGGATAACAAATAAAAACTACAGGGCAACTGTTGGGTACCGTGTCACCAGGCATTATTAGGCGACACGACGCCAGGTAAAAAAACTTTTTTTGAAGGTCTAAAATGCCTATAGGTCGTATTAAAGAAAAATGTAAAATGAGGCATCAAAGGCCATTTTTAACAGTGTCATTGAAGTCATTCAGATGAGTATAAAGATTAATTTCCCACTATTTTATGACCAAGTTGAGGTAAATCAGGAAGTCACAAGTAGGTGCAAGTTATATTGGTGTATAAGTATTGATATGAAACCCTTACGTCACCAAAAAAGCTTGAACTTTCACATGTAGTATCGATACCAAAGGGTCTGTTTTTAGTACCTAAGGTGGGGTATCGATACCTAGCATGTTTGCATCGATACAAACCTTGACAGTAGCTAAAGTTATGATTTTTAGCAAAATGTATCGATACCAAGCATTAGTACTGATACAAATCCATAAAGTATCGATGCAGGCCTTTAAGTCTCAAAACTGGAAACAATTTTTTTTTGCTTTTAGTATCAATACATACCTCATTGTATCGATACTCATAAGTAAAAATTTTCTTGTCTATCGATACAACATGTTTTATATCGATACACTAAGGTATTTTTGCCCAGTTTAGACCATTTTTCAGCATTCGAAAATCTAATTCAAACATGTTTTTTGCACCAAAAAACCATCATAATATATTGCAAACCTTGACTTTTGGTTTACGATCAGATTTAAACTAATTTTGAGAGCCAAAATAGCAAATGACAATGGTCACTTTCATAAAATTTATAGTAGTATGATGGCATGTCAGGTATATATTCAGTTGTAGGCTGTTACAGCTTCTCTACCCCTTTTATTAGCATGGAAGAACTAATAAGAAGGAAATCAGTTGAGCATCATAGTTGGAGATATCCCTTAATATAGGATTGAAAGATTAAAAATACCCTTGTTTTGTTTCCTAAAAGCATTGGCTGAACATTGAATTTAATAGGGGGAGAAAAAAAAAAGACTTCCAGCCATTCCTAAAGAGCTCTCCAATATTCCTAAAAAAAAAAAATACTTTTAGTTATTCCTGAACAGCTCTCCAGCAAGCTCAAAAGAGAAGACTTCTAGCTGTTCCCAAAAAGCTCTCCAGCAATCTCAAAAAATAAAAACAAATATAGCTATTCCCAAGAATCCCCTAGCAATCTTAAGCCCTAAAACTTTCTCAAAAACACTATTTCATTTCCTTTCACCCTAAACTTTCTTCCATTCTTGTAGTTCCCTTAAACCACCATCAAAAAACCTTTAAAAACTTAACCTTTCATACACTTTCACCCTCAAAACACTTCACCATTAACCATATTACCTGAAAGTTTCTTTTTTTTATCCTTTTCTTGCTAAATAATAGCAAAAAGAGAAAAGAAACTGAGCTTAAAGTCACTGATTTAGGAAAAAAGAAAAGTTCAAGCTTTTCAGTATATTTTCTACCTTGTTCCATACATTTCCTATTTTTATCATCTATATTATTTTAGTTAGCCTTTTACGCTACCATGAGTACCCTAGGACTCTCATGCAATATTCTTGCCTTGGTTGTGATAGTCTTAGGATCTTGATGTTCTTGTAGTACCTTAATGTTGCTTAGTAGGCCAAACTTCTACTTTTTTATTTTGTCATCAAAATAGTCCCTTATTCATGCATTCTATGACATATTTCATCTAGTTTCGCTTGCTTAACACATGCTTAAATGTTAACCTTAAATGTCTTATGTATGTTCATGCATTTTCTTGTGCTTTACGGAGTCTTATGACATAAAAATGTTGTCTTAACAACTCTAGCTTGCATTTTTTTGTTTAAATATGTTCATATCATTTCCATACACCTTATTTTTCATCTTCTTCCATTTTTGTCACTATTTCCATGTCAAAATGTCATCTTTGTATATTTGCATGTTTAGTCTAGGTACATCTTTGTGTGTGTTGTATTTTATTCATGATATCTCTATCAAAATGCTTGCTTGTTTCCTAAAAACCTAATTTTTAGAAAAATGCCCAAGCTAAATTCATGCTACCTCTAATATATGAAGAATAGCAAGGATTTAATGTTTTCATAAAATTGGTCTTCCAATCTTGAGGGCAAATCAACTATTTCAGCTCTGGATTCATGGTAAGATAAGTTTAAAGATGTTGTTTTTTAGGCAAAATGACCCCTTTTAGTTGAAAAAAATATACTAAGCCTTGATCTTAAGTTTAAATTTTCATGATGGCATGGTCAACAGATTGTTTCATCATCCCCAACTACTCTGAGATTAAGGAATGAACTTATGGTTGTGCCATTTTTCCCCTATGTTATGGACATTCGAATGTTCATAACTCAAGCTTGACCCCTAAGAAACCCAAAAATCAAATAATCCCTTATTTTTGCTCTAGCAGCATTGTACTCCAAATTTAAAATATTATTTTTTAAACTACAAAGGATTTTTCTAGAATTTTTCTGATATTTTTCCTTAAAGGTTATAGAAATACCTTTCCAATGGTGTTTTGTTCGCCTTTAGACCATCTTGGATGAGGGAATTATGATTTTTTGACCCTTTGCTATTTGGAACCCCTAGACCAGTGTGTGATATTTTGTTTGGGCCATTTTGGCCCATTATATGATTTTTTTGAAATTTTCAAAAGTTTTTCCTAGAAACTTCATGAGATACCCTTTCCAAAAAGGTTTATTCATGATTTAATGATTCTAGATAAGCCCGGAATGATTTTCCAAAATCCATTATGCACTTTTCCTTGTACATGTTACTAGTATCGAGACAGACCTAACTTCAAAAATTAATGTTGCCTAGAAAGTGATTTTCTATGTTTTTTGGAATATTTTTACATTAAATCTTATTAGGTCTTCTTTCCAATGGTACCTTCACATCACCACACACCGCATATTTTAAAGGCACCATGTTGCCCAAAGTGCTCATTGATAATGGGTCGGCTCTAAATGTAGTGCCTGTGTCATGGTTGAACAAGCTCCCCATTGACACATCTCATATCCAAAATAATCATGTGGTTGTGCGAGCATACGATGGAACGTGCAAAAACATTGTGGGAAACATCACCATTCCACTTTGAATTGGCCCATGTACTTATGAGGTTGATTTCCATGTGATGGATACTGCTCTGTCATGTAACTACCTATTAGGAAGGCCTTGGATTCACTTTGCAAGGGCAGTACCATCATCTTTACACTAAAAGTTGAAATTTATCATTGAGAAAAATATTGTCTGTATCAGAGGAGAAAAAGATATCATTGCTGCTACCTCAACTAACGCCCCATATGTCGAGCCTGATGAAGATATCCCAGAATCCTCTTTCTAATCCTTTGAGTTCAATGCAACTTATGTCAAGGAAACATTGCAAACTGTTGAGACTTGCCTATTGAAGAGTACTCATATGGGTCTAAAGTTAACTATTAGCAAAAGTGCCCAAGCTGAAAAAGGACTTGGAAAATGCCTCCAAGGAATTGACAAAGACTTAAAAGTTATCAACCAGATTGAAAAAAGAGGATTGGGATTCAAGCCCAATGCAGAGTAGAAAAAATACAAGCTCAAAAGAATAATCAAAAAAGGATGGCTCGCCTATTAGGAAAGATATGGGCATGAACCTATGATATTTCCACCACTTTAGGAAAATTTCCACCTAAGAGGACATGTAAATACTGGCCCCGCTAATCTTTGCTTATATTGAATAACGCATTTAGGGATTTCTCTATTAATGTGATTGATGAGATAGAGACATCAATGATAAGCCCTGAGACTAGTCTGTGCCCTTCAAGATTTGTCTTGAGTCTTTGGATTAAAACTAAGATTCCTTTACTATTCAAGTTTGTTTCAAAGTAATGCTATGAACTAAACCTACATGCTTCCGCACAAAAGCAATGTATGATCCTTAGTATGTGTATATTTTATTAAGCATTATGCATGAAAATATTTAAGCATTATGCATTTCATTCTTTGTGTTCATAGTTCTTGTCAACTCTTAGATCTTTCTCTACATACTTTTCCACCTATATTATTCTTTTTCATATTTTCAAGAACCTCGATGAAGATGGCATGACTATTCATACTGAAACTTGGAAAATCAATTTTGAGCAACCAATTTGTGGCGGTGAGGTTGAGTCTAAAGATCTTGAAAAGAACCCCATACCTCTAAACTTACTAAGAATAATTGAACAGGAAGAAAAATGGATAGTGCCTTATGAAGAATCTATTGAAACCATAAACCTTAGGGTGAAAGAAGATTTGAAAGAAGTTAAAATCGAAACCTCCACAAAACCATTAACTCAAGTGAAACTAATAAGTATCTTTCAAGAATGTTAGGATGTGTTCACCTGGTCCTACCAAGACATGCTTATATTATACACTAACATTATGGTCCATAAACTTCCCCTCAAAGCTGAGTGTAAGCCCATACAATAAAAACTTAGAAGAATAATGCATAAAATGCTTTTGAAGATCAAAGAAAAAGTGAAGAAATAATTTGAAGCAAGATTTCTCAAGTTAGCCAAATATCTTGAAAGGGTAGCTAATATAGTCCCAGTTCCAAAAAAAGATGGTAAGTGCAAATTTATATTGACTACAAAGACTTGAACTGAGCCAGCCCTAAGGATAATTTCTCTTTACCTCACATCGATACCCTAGTAGACAACACTGCCAAAAATGCACCATTTTCCTTCATCGATGGATTTTCGTGCTATAACCAAATTAAAATGGCAATTAAAGACGTGGTAAAGACCATATTTGTAACCATGTGGGGCACTTTCTACTACAAAGTTATGCTTTTTGGACTCAATAATGCTAGGGTAGCCTATTAGAGGGCAATGGTAACATTATTCCATGACTTCATGCATAAAGAAGTAGAGGTTTGCATGGATGATATGATTGCCAAATCGCTAAAGGAGCATCACATGTACCAATTTTGCAAAAACTATTCAAATGGCTGCATGAATACTAGCTCAAATTAAATCCCACAAAATGCACCTTTGGTGTCACATCTAGCAAATTATTAGGCTGTATTATGAGCGAGAAATGAATAGAAGTTAATCTGACAAGGTTAAGGCCATTCAAAATCTGTCCCCACCTTGAACTCAAAAAAAAGTGAGAAGTTTCTTGGGAAGGTTGAACTATATAACCCAATTCATATCTTAGTTGACTGATAAATGCAATCCAATCTTTCAGCTACTTCGAAGAATGGAATAAAGAATGCCAAAAAGCTTTAGACAAGGTCAAACATTACCTTTTAAACCTCCAGTACTTGTGCCACCAGTGCCTAGCTAGCTGTTAATCCTGTATCTATCAATATTCGATAAGTCAATGGCCTATGTATTAGGTCAACAGGACGAGTTAGGCAAGAATAAACATGCTATTTACTACTTGAGCAAGAAGTTGACAAAATATGAAAATAATTATACATTTGTAGAGAAGCTATATTGTGCTCTAACTTGGATAGCTAGGAGGTTAAGACAATGCATGTTGTACCACACTACGTGGCTAATCACTAAACTCGACCCCATTAGGTATTTGCATTAAGCACCCGCCTTATTAGGGAGGTTAGCCAAGTGGCAAGTCTTGCTTTCCATGTATGACATTATGTATGTAAATCAGAAAGCCATTAAGGGTAACGCTATAGCAAATTTCTTGGCAAGCCGAGCAATGGATAGCCATCAGCTTTTAAACTTTGATTTTCTTTACGAAGATTTGATGTGCATATCTGAGGCAGAGAACACTATCGAATGCGGTTCATCTTGGAAAATGTACTTCAATGGAGTTTTAAATGCGTTAAGGCATGGAATTAGGGTAATTCGTATCTTGCCTGATGGAAACCACTACCCCTTTACTGCAAGGTTGAACTTTGATTATACCAACAATATAGCTGAATATGAGCCCTACATCATTGGGCTCCAAACAGCCATTGAAAGGTGCATTTAAATACTGTAAGTATTTGGAGATTCAAACTTGGTCATTTACCAACTAAAAGAAGAATGGCAAACACGTGATCCTAAACTGATCAACTATAGGAATCTGATTTTGGAACTTAGAAATGAGTTTGATGATATTAGCTTTCAACATCTACCTCAAGAAAAGAGTCAAATTGCTAATGCCTTAACTATCTTATCATCCATATTCATAGTCAATCTAGAATCAGATGTTGCTCCTATTTAGATGAGTATCTATACAGCCCTGGCCCACTGTCAAAATGTTGAAGAAGAGAATAACAACTTGCCATGTAATCATGACACCCTTCAGTACATTAATGATTAACAATACCCAAAAAACACCACTAAAACTAATAAAAGAACCATTCGATGATTACTCACAAGCTTCATTTTGGATGGTGGGATTTTGTACAAAAAAGGCTAGGATCGGGTGCTACTCCGATGCGTGGATGCCTCCAAAGCCAAAAGAATACTTGAAGAAGTTGGCAAAGGAATTTTACAGTGTGCATGCTAATAGACACCATATAGCAAAGCAAGTTATGCGATTAGGCTACTATTAGCGAACTCTTAAAAAGGATTGCATTAACTATGCTCTAAAATGCCACAAATGCCAAATCTATGTAGATAAAATCCATGTCCCACTGACACCTCTACATGTTATCATAGCTCTATAGCCTTTTCCTATATAGAGCATGGACATGATTGGACCAGTTACCTCTAAAGCTTTTAATAGGCATCGCTTTATTTTGGACCCTATCGATTATTTCTCCAAGTGGGTGTAGGCAACTTCATATGCCAGTCTCACCAGATCGATCATTTGTAAATTTATGAAATAGGGCATCATTTGGAGATATGGTCTACCTAAACAAATCATTACTAATATTGCATGCAACCTGAAAAACAAAATGATGTAAGCAGTCTGCTCTTAGTGGAAAATTCAACATTGAAACTGTGAGCCATATCATTCAAAAATGAATGAGGTGGTTGAAGCAGCCAATAAGAATATATAGAAGATAGTTGAAAAGATGGCTGCGACATATAAATATTGGCGTGAAAAGCTATCTTTTGCATTACATGCTAATCACACAGTAGTATGAACTTCCACGAGTGCTACCCTTTGTTATCCTTGGTTTACGACATGAAGGCTATCCTACCAATTGAGGTTGAAATCCCTTCACTCAAAGTCTTCATGGAATCATAACTTGAAGAGGCTAAATAGGTTAAGAACCGATATGAGTAGCTCAATTTCATCGAAAAAAATTAAAGCCATTTCTCACAAGTAGTTGTACCAAAAGCGCATAATGAGGGCCCATGACAAAAGAGTCTATCCTCGTCAGTTCCAAGAAAGTACTTGGTGCTCAAACAAATTCTTCTAATCCATAAAGATGCTCGAGGAAAATGGACCTAAAATTGGAAGGGCCATATATGATAAAACATGTATTTTTCAGAGTTGCCCTAATCTTAACCGAGATGGATGGTAGCAAACTACCCAACACTACGAACTTTGACTCTGTTAAAAAATACTATGCTTGAAAGGATTTTAGGATAAAAACCCTAAAAGGCATCTTATTTCTCTTTCTCCTTTCAATATTAAGAAAACAAAACATAAAACCCAAAAAAGACAATGAAAAAAACAAATAGAAAAAAAAAAGAACTGGCTTAAGTTGAAAACCTGAGAGGGTAGCTTAAGTGACCAGACCTTTTTACTTAAACCAAGTTAAGCCTAAACCATCACTAACCTAAAACTAATTTCCCCCATATTCACAACCCTGATCAAGATGCCAAATCATAACATGATCCACCTATTCTATGCTGACCAACCTCACTAAATCTCATCCATACCTTTACCCGAAAAATAGAAACTATACAACTTTGAGGCCTCTATCCCACCATGGGGCAATCTAAGAAACCTTCTTATGAGTCAGCCAACACCAAAAGGATTAATCACTTGAGAGAAATCTCCAAAAGCACTTAGTGAAGGATTCATGTCATCAGCATCATTGGCTAATTGACTAAGAAAACCTTTCTTATCTCTTTTTTATTTCAAAATCTTTCATAATTTCGTAAGTTTGTCACAACTTGTACCTTTTTTCTTTAAATAAAAGACAATTACTTAGTTTATTGTAAAATCTTTTTGTAAACCTACAATCCATGTTGCATCATATGTATCATTTAGTTGTTAATGCTTGATAAATGAACAAACTAATAATAGGATTTCCTAGCATTACTTGGAAAAATAGTACTTTGTTTCATGTCTACAGACTAAGAATGAACTCTTGGTGCCGCAATTAGTTTGGCCTTGGGACCTCCACATCCTAAAAAATGTGTGCTCAAAACCTCTTCCCATACCTACGAAAAAGAAACAACCTTAATATTTAAAACCTCTAGAAATCTAAAGCAAGATTGACAAACCCTGGGCAAAAAGTCATCTTATCGAACTCATGAAAGAGCAAATAACCAAAAAAGGCCAAAATCGAACACTGGTAATGCGAACCTTAGGATGAAAACACAAACTAAAACCCGATTGGATGGAATTAGAACCCTAGGATCATCTTCAAAG
>JBBYHM010009707.1:0-11559 GCA_038381775.1 Adansonia rubrostipa
CGATGCCAATAGCGAGATAAATTCCCATAGTCCACCCATTTTCTTTATCATTGCATTGAATGATCCATGTTACGTTACTTTATTTATTGTCTTACTAACATGATTTCTTTATGATGATTATTTGCATTCATATTTTCAAATTGTTTCAAATAAATTAAAGGTAATGTTGCGCATAGGTATCTCTCTAGTGCCTAAAGTGGAACATTCCGTTCTCAAAGTAAAATCCAGAGGTCATTTTTATCAAAAATCTCTATATTCCCCATCTCCCTGGGGCGTATATGAGGTTAAATCTTTTTTATCAAAACCTGGATTTTTGTTTCTATAAGATTCATGCATTAAAAGGGGTTATATCGAAATAATGACAAGTTAAGATCGAAGGAATCGACATCAAGATAAGACATAGCTAGTAAGGTACCGATTTCGGGCGTTGCGAAAAGGTTCGTAGCTTATCGTGCGTAACTAACTCCTGAACCTAAACGATGAATCTTTGCATTACGTAGACCACGAGATCGATGTTTTGAGTTTCGTAACTCAAAACATAGGTTTCAATAGGCATCCGATCATGCCTAGCTTGAAATGATCGGTGGTGACTCCAAGCGTTGGCCATATCGTGATGGTCATACGAGACCAATAAGATGAATGATTCATCCTATGGTCACCCCCTTACTGTGTCATAAGTCAAGAATCTATCTTTTCTCGTTCTTATCACAACACCAAAGGATAGTCTCAGTTAAGAAGACATTTCCAAGTTAGGAAAATATTTTAAGTCATACACACCCATAGATCGGCAAGGATCCACCTTGGGGTACGTTGTGACACCTAATAGACAAGATTTCTTTTGGGTCATTAAGCTTTGAAAACTAAACTCAAAATGAAAATAAAAACTAATTTGCCATAAAGAGAAATCTTAAATTAAACGGCAATTAGGGCGTGACCTAAGTCACAGGTAGCTTAGTGAGATAAAACCATGCTGGTCAACAAATAAAAAGAGCTGATTGGGATGAAACCCTACTAATCAATAGAGGTAGGGGTTAACCGAGGTGAAACTTACAGGTCAACAAAGATAAGGTTGACTAAGACAAAATCTATGAGTCAACAAAAATGAAAGGTTGACCGAGACAAAACCAATAAGTCAACAAATAAAAAGAGTTGACCGAGACAAAACCTACAAGTTAACAAATGAAAAAAGGGTAATCGTGGTAAAACCCATAAGTCAACATATAAAAAAAGTTGATCGAGATAAAACCGATAAGTCAACCAAAGTAAGCATTGACTGGGATGAAACCTATAAGTGAATAAATGAAAAGAATTGACCAGTATGAAACCTACAAGTCAATAAATGAAAAAGGTTGACTGAGATAAGATCGATAAGTCAATGAATAAAAAATGATTGACTAGGATGAAGCCTATAAGTCAACAAAGGTACAGGTTGACCGAGACAAAAACTACAAGTAAACAAATGAAAAAGCGTGACCAAGGTTAAACCCATAAGTCAACAAAGGTATGGGTTGACTGGGATAAAACTTATAAGTCAACAAAGGTATGAGTTGACTGGGATGAAGCCTACAAGTCAACAAAGCTATGGGTTGACCGAGATAAAACCAACAAGTTAACAAAAAAAAAAAGGTGACCAAAGTAAAACCCACAAGTCAACAAAGGTATAGGTTCGCTGGGATAAAACCTATAAGTCAACAAAAGTACGAGTTGACTGGGATAAAACCTACAAGTTAACAAAGGTATGAGTTGACTGGGACAAAACTTATAAGTCAACAATAGTACAGGTTAACCGAGATGAAACCTACAAGTCAACATATAAAAGACATTGACCGAGATACAATTGATAAGTCAACATATAAAAGAGGTTGACCAGGATAAAACTGATAAGTCAACAACTGTAAGGGTTAACTGGGACAAACTTACAAGTCAACAAACGTAAGGGCTAATTGGGAAAAAACCTACAAGTCTACAAATGAAAAAGGGTTGACTAGGATAAAACCAATAAGTCAACAAAGGTATGGGTTAACTGGGATGAAACCTATAAGTCAACATATAAAAGAGGCTTGGGATGCTTTCTCAATTTGAAAAGATAAGGGAGTTACCTTTCGACTTTGAGAGAATAAGCATGACCATCATTCTTTTTTCATATCACGTTTAATTTTTCCTGCAAGTTATCAAATGCGAATGCATGCATAATGTAAAACTATTCTTGAAATGTCTTCCTGTTTTAAATGTGTGCTTTGTCTTAAAGTTGAAGACCTTTTCTGAAAATGTTGCAAATATCTATATTTCTTTTTAGGCAAGAGAGTCAGCCTAAACCTCAATTTAGAGGTGTTCTATAGGAGATGAACTTACTCCGATACTCGAGGCTGAAGGCATTTTTTAGAATACATTGTGAAGATATTTTTCTCTGAGTAAAAGAAACAATGCTAATGATGATCGGGTCTAGAGCTCTCTGTGATCTAATGGGGTAAATAAAGCTGATGATGCCTGCATTCAAAGCTTCTTGTGCATAATCTCTTTTTCTTTTTATCAAAAATATACTTTGATCATGACTTTCGAATTTTTTTTTCTTTGATAATACTCAACCATGTTGTCAATTGATTTTAACCCTCATAGAATACCCAAAGAATTGAAATAGTAACTAAAATCCCCATAATGTTTAAACTCAATCCAAAGTTAGATAAAGAAATCTCTTTGTTATTTATTTCTAAGGTGTCAACCACCATTTGTCAAAAACATATGTAGATGAAAAAGGTATGACAAAGGTAAAAATGATAGAGGTACAAATAAAGGTAATAAAGGCTTGATATAAAGAGTGAAAAAGGTATGAATAAAGATGTGTAGATACATTCCAATAAAGGGAAGAAAATACAATATTAGGTTTCTTAATAAAAGTTCATACAAAATATGGGACAAAATGGGTGTTATCTAGATGGTTGGAATCTTTCATTCAAATCTTCAAAAGCCTTTCTTGATGAAAACACTACTTTTTCATGGATTAATCTCTTAGAAGATGCCTTTGATTGCATAATGCCTTCCTTTTCAATCTTGAGTTTCAATGAATTTCCCTTCACAATCATCATTCTGTCTGAGTTGCCCTTTCTGGGTTTTCAACTTAAGCCTTTCCATTTTACCTCTTATTTTTTTATTTTCTTATGTTTTTTATTTTTTTTATTTTTTTATTTTATTTTTTTAAACATAATACTTTTTTTATATTATCAGCATTGATAGGATTGGGTAAAGTATGCCTATCCATTTCTGCCAGAATTAATGCCCCACCAGAAAATGCTTTTTGAACCCATAAAGTCCTTCCCAATTCAAAGTCCATTTACCATGTGTATCTCTTTGGCCAAGAAGGATTTTCTTTAATATCAGCTCTCCTTCATGAAATTATCTTGGATAAAACTTTTTATCTTGAGCTTTCATCATTCTCTTCTGATACATTCGCCCATGCTGAATTGCTTATAGTCTTTTTTTTGATAAAATTTAACTATTCATAGCGATCTCAGACCCACTCAGCTTCTTCCAATTTAGTCCATCAATACCTGAAGAGAGGGAATTTTGACCTTAATCGGTAAAACAGCTTTTATGCCATATACCAGCGAATAAGGGGTTGCCCTAATAGAGGTCTGCACTGAAGTTCTATATGCTAAAAGTGCAAAAGGGAGTTTTTCATGCCAATCTTTATAGGTTTCCAACATTTTAGCCATAAGCTTTTTAATATTTCTATTGGCTATTTCTATCGCTCCATTCATCATCGGATGGTATGTCACTGAATTATGATAAGAAATTTTGAGTTGGGTACATACCACCGTCATTAATTTATTATTCAAGTTGGAGGCATTATCAGTTATATCCTCTCAGGTATTCCAAAATGGCAAATAATATTAGTCTTCAAGAATTTAATCACCATCAACGTTGTCACTTTTGCATAAGAAGCTGCTTCGACCCATTTGGTGAAATAGTCTGCAGCCACCAAAATAAAATGATGACGGTTTAATTAACCTAATAACATCCATGCCCCACATAGAAAAGGGCCACAGAGCAGTTATGAAATGTAATGGTGAAGGCAGGACATGATTCTTATTTGCATAAATTTGACATTTATGACATTTTCGAGCGTACTTAGAATAGTCTCTCTCTATAGTCATCCAAAAGTAACCTAACCTCATAATTTGTCTTGCCATTTTATGCCTATTGGCATGAATCCCATATACTCCCTCATATACTTCTTCCAAAATTCTCTGTGCTTCAAGAGCATCTATGCATCTTAATAATGCCTGATCATAGTGTCTCTTATAAAGAATTTCACCATCCTAAACAAAGTTCATTGTTAGCCTTCTTAAGTTTTTTTTTTGTCATTTTCAAAGGCATTGTTAAGATATTCTCAGTTCTTGAGATACCTTTTAATATCATAATACCACAGACGGCCATCCAGTTCAGCTTCAACATTGTAACAATATGCGGGTGACTCATGTAAACTCATATGAATCAAGATTGTTCTTTCGTTCTCATTCGCCTTAAACATCGAGGCAAAAGTAGCAAGAGCATAAACCATCTAATTCTCATCTCGAGGCAAGTGAACAAAATCCATCTTTTCAAACTCTTGTAACAATTCAAAAATCAACTTTTTATATTGAGCCAACCTCGAATCGCAGGTTTCCCATTCTCTTCGTAACTGATAAATCACCAGGGCTAAATCCCTAAAGACTTTCAATACTGGCATATTTCTCTCAATGGCCGCACGAAGTCCCATAACACATGCTTCATATTCTGCCACATTATTTGCGCAATCAAAATCCAATTTAGTAGTAAAAGGATAATAATCTTCTTGGAGAGATATGAGAAATACTCCAATTCCATGAACCAAAACATTTGAGGCCCCACTAAAATCCATTTTCCATTTTCCTTTCCCTGTTTGGTCACTTTCTTCTTCGATAGAAACATTCATCAAATATTCATTAAGAAAATCAAAATCTAATAGCTGATAATCATTAAGAGCCTGGCAAAATGGAATTCCCTTTGATAGCTTTTTGGCTTACATAAACTATCTCATATTCTGATAATAACACTTTCCATCTCATTATTCTTCCAAACAATGCTGGGGCTTCAAAAAGATACTTGATTGGATCTATTTTGGTGATTAACCAAGTAATATGATATAGCATATATTGCCTGAACCTTTTTGCAGTCCAAACTAGGGCACAACATATTTTCTCGATTTGGGAATAATTTACCTTATATTCCAAAAGCTTCTTGCTGAGGTAATAGACTACCCTTTCTTTCTTGCCAGTCTCATCGTGTTGCCCCAGCATACATCCAATCGATCTTTCAAACACTGTTAGGTATAATATAAGGGAACATTTTAGAATTAGGGGTATAAAAACTAGAGGATTTTCTAAATATTGTTTCACCTTTTCAAATGCTATTTGACAATCTTCATCCCACTCTCCTGGGTTATGTTTTCGAAGAAGTTGAAAAATTAGATCACACTTGTCCGTGAGTTGAAAGATAAAATAAGTAATGTAATTCAACTTCCTAAGAAAGCTTCTTACTTTTTTTTGCATACATGGAGGTGGCAACTCCTGAATACCTCAGATCTTATCAAGATCAACCTCAATCCCTTTGTCACTTATAATGAAACCTAATAGCTTCCCTGATCTTGCACCAAAAGTAAGCTTTGCCAGATTCAACTTTAGCTTATATTTTTAGCTTTTCAAATAATTTTCATAAATCCATGACATGTTTTTCTTCCTGCGGAGACTTAGCAATCATGTCGTCAATATAAACCTTAATTTTTTTATGCATCATGTCATGAAAAAGTGACCATTGCTCGTTGGTTAGTTGCCCCTGCATTTTTCAGCTCGAATGTCATCACTCTATAACAAAAAGTGCCCTATATAGTGACAAAAGTTATCTTTTCCATGTCTTTAGGGGCCATTGTAATCTGATTATAGCCTAAAAATCCATCCATGAAAGAAAATAGATAATTCTTTGCGATGTTATCGACCAACGTATCAATATAAGGAAGAGAATCTTTTGGGCTTGGTCGATTCAAATCTTGGTAGTCTACACACATTCTAACTTTCTTATCTTTCTTGGGAACCGAGAAAATATTAGCAACCCATTCTGGATACTTTGACACTTTGAGAAATCCAACATCAAATTGTTTCTTCACCTTTTCCTTAATTTTTAATAGCATTTCAAGCTTCATTCTTTTCAATTTCTACTGAATTGAATTGTATTCTGGTTTTAGAGGTAGCTCTTGGACCACCATTTCTGGGTCTAAACCTGGCATATCTTGATATGGCCAGGCAAAAACATTGCAAAACTCTTAGAGCAAATTTATCATCTCTACTTTAGTTGTGGGCATGATAACAGTTCCAATTATGACTTTTTTTCTATCATCCTCATCTTCTAAATTTATAACCTTTATGGGATCTTCATGGGGAATTATTCGTTTATCCTCATGCTCAAGTAATTTTAACATGTCAAGTGGCAAGATGCAATCATCAAAATCTTCTTTGAGATCATCCTTGTTCTAGCAGATAGACCTTTTAAACATGACTTTTAAATTTTGAAAGAAATTTTCCTCTTCTTTTTAGTCAAGGGATCTATAAAAGTAAACAAAACAAAATGGGCAAATAATAAAATGTGGGATGATTCATATATGAGTATGTGAAAAAGGAAAAAAGTGTAAGGTGAAAAAGAAAACATAGATTTAAGAGAATTCTGAATACATGCAAAAAGTTAATGCATTTCATTTCTAAAAATGATGATATGACGCGTTTATGCCCTTTACGAAAAGATCCTCGTATGTTTTTTTGGGCCAAAACTAATGAGGTGAGTTTTTGGAATTAATTTGGATTAGTCCGAGACACTATAGTTCTTTCAGTAACAGTCCAATTAATCCAGACATATCTAGTCGGGCATGGATGAATCCTATGATCATTCCTTGGCTTTTCATCATTTGAATTGACTGTGTTCACTTGAAAATTCAAAGGGTTCAGAATGATCATTGTCATATCATCACTTGCTTTTTTCCTTGAATAGCAAACTTAATGGTCCCACCATAGCAAAAAGTTTCTTTCAAAGAAGGATATGGGATTAAATCTTAACTCAAATTCTTCCCCATGACTTGCTTCCCTATTTTCCTTTTTAAGTTGCTTCCAAGGTTGTAACCCAGTCCATATCAATCTCTTTTACCAATCACCTGAATAGATTGACTTATCCCTTGTAAATGTTTATTGAGCCCTTTTTTTGATTGGGCACCTTTTCCCACCATGAGCTTCAAACCTATATGAGTGCTTTTGGAAAGTTGAGGCATCGAAACTAGAGATCCCTCAGCAACAAAAGTAGCATTAATAGCCTCAAATGCCTTAAATGAGCATTCCTCTGCATTAGCATTCACTTCAATGCCAAGAGGCTCAGTTGAAGTCATAGCTATTATGTCTTCTTCACTTGATATGCTGACCAATTTGTCATTAATTATAAACTTGACCTCTTAATGAAGGGAAGACAGTACAGCACCATAGAATGTATCCAAGGTCATCCCAAAAGATAGTTCTAGCAAGGGCAATATCTAATACATGAAATACAATATCGAAAGGGCATAGGCCAATCATTAAAGGTATAGAAATAATTCTTTTAATCTCTCTCCTAGTCCCATCAAAAACTTTAACCACTATTTGATTGTGCTTGAGCTGACTACGATCTACTAGTAACTTGGATAATGTAACACATGGCATGACATTGAGAGCTAAACCATTATCGATAAGTACTTTAGGTAGTATAGTCCCATAACAATCAGTAGTTATATGTAGCGCTCTCATGGAAGTTGTCCTACTTGGGGGAATTTTATCGTCACTAAAGTAAATAAAATTATTTAGTTAATTACCAGATGATCAAGCTTGTTAACTGAAATGTCCTGTGAGACATAAGCTTCATTAAGCACTTTTAGCAATGCATTTCGATGGGTTTCTGAGCTAAGCAGTGCTAACATAGAAATTTTTGCTACTGTTACTTTTAATTGGTCCATAATGCTATACTCACTATGCTTTATGAATTTCAAAAATTCAGCAGCATCTTTCTTCTTAACCGATTCTAAATTTCAACAGGATTATCTTTAATAGTTATTGCTTTTTTAGACATTTATCCTTTTGTTTTTCACTTGGCGGTAGCTTCACTACTTTTCAGGTCATAGACTCATCCACTTCGAGTCATATGGCTGACTCTAGTGATATAAACAGTTGCTAATTGACTTGCCAAAGCATTTGGAGTTGTCACTCCGACATCAAATTTCTAAGGTACTTGCTTACTATTTTTATACAAAAAAGGTGTCGAAGTTTGAATGATAAGCTTTGGAACATTCTTATTCTTGGGAGGCATGGGTTTTGGTCGATTATAGTAAATGACCAATGGATGACCCACCCCATAGGGCAATTTAGATGACCCTTCATCAGCCATGTTAATCGACTTTTCTTCATATCGAGGGATTTTTGAATAAAATTCAACTTCTCCATTATCCATCATTTTCTGAACTAGGGCAAAAAAATCTAAACAATTTTATAGACTATGCCAATCAACAGCATGAAACTTGCAAAAGTTTGGGCTTAGGTTTGATTGGTTGCTCACATATTCGTGATTCTGACTAAGGATTTTTCCTTCAATTAGAATAGCTTAGACTTCTTCCATTAGGGTTTTAACCTTTTGCACATCTCTTTTTGCCTCATGCTCCTCTTAAGGGATCAAAGCATTGACCCCTGATTCAAAATGATTGGGTAGAGTGTTTGCTGTTACATTAGGTCCTAGGGTCATATCAAATTTGAAAGCTTCTCTTTCTAAAAGACTATGGACCTTATTTTTAAAAGTAGTACAATTTTCAATTGGATTGCCAGCTACTGCATGGTATTCACAGTAGGCATTCGGGTCATACTAACTAGGTAAGTCACCTTCATACGATTTTGTAAAGAGAGAAGCTACTAATCGAGCCTCCAAAAGCTTATCAAATATTTCCTTATAAGAATAAGGAAGATGCTTATGACGAGGTCTTAATTTATTGTTTCTTCAGGTAGGTTGATTTGGATTAGTCTGTGTTTGGTTTTAAGGATGATTTTGGGTAGGATTCTATGGTGAAGGGGACGCGAAAGGTCAAGGTGTATTCAGAGATAGGGTATTCCGGGGTTGCTAACTTTGATTTTGGTAGAAAGGATGGGGTTCTTAGTAGAAGGGTTGACTTACATAGTTGGCGGATGAAGTTTCCTCTTTCTTCTTAAGAGGTCCAGTTTTTTTCACAAAAGAGGGTTCTTCTATCGCAATTTTTCCTGCCTTTATGGTAGCTTTGATCATTTCTCCAAAAATAACAAGATTGAAGAAATTTTTGGTTGCATTTCCTACCCACTTATCATATTAGAGAGGATGTAAGGTGCCTACAAATAGCATGGTGGTTTCTTTCTTGGTTAAAAGGGGGCTAGACTTGAGATGCCATATCTCTCCACTTTTGAGCGTACTCTTTAAAAGACTCGGTAGGCTTCTTCTCCATATTTTGGAGGGTTAATCTATCTAGCACCCATTCAGCCATATACTTGTACTGTTGTAGGAATTTATTAGCTAAATCTGACTAGCATTGAATTTAACTACGAGTCAAACTGTTATATCAATTCAACGTTAATCCAGTTAAATGTTTTTGAAAATAGTGAATAAGGAGCTTGTCATCGTGCAAATAGCCTACCATATTTCGAATGAACATCTTGATGTGTGCTTGAGGAGAAGTGGTGCCCTTATATTTTTAAATTCGGGTATTTTAAACTTTGATGGCAAAATCAAATCGAAAACCAAACTAAGATCCTCCATATTTATGCTAGTACAGAATTCATCTTTTTCTATGGCTTTCAACCTTCTTTCTAAAAGCTATAATTTTTCTTTCTCGATCTCTAATTTAGTTTTGGCTTTTTATCATTGTCATTCTACTTCTTTATCAGTATTAGGAATTGTTATCTCCTATCATGTAGCTTTAGTATCAACCCCTTGTGAGAGAATGTCAGGACTAATAACAATGACTGGAGGTGGTATAGCTCCAGGGGTATTTTGTTGCATAGTTAGCATATTAGGGATTTGAGTTTCTTGTACAAGTGCTTGTTGTGTCTCAAGTTGGACCCCCCAGATGAGCCAGCAAAAGTAAGATTGATTTTGGGTGGGTGCATTGACTCTCTTGCTAATAGTAAATCCATCAACCTGGTGATTGGAGCTTGCATTTCTTCCTACCTTTTAATCTTATTCTCTTGGGATTGACATTGGCTTTCTTCAAGTTTTTCCAATCTTGCCAACTGATCCTCTGCCATTTTTTTTACTCTGAATCTTGTGTAATAGCGATGAGTAAGTTGTTGTTCAATAGGTCTCTCCTGATTAGCAATGTTTAAAACCCTGAAAAGAGAATTTTGGATTTTATTAAATTATTAATTTACCAATCAATGAATGAATGAATTTATATATGTATGATACAAATGCATGATATGAATGTATAAATGTACTTATAGAAGTGCTTGCTTTAATAAAAGATTTCAAAATTATAAATTTCCATTAACTTTGCAAAGGGTTACACATTGTTTATCATGTTAGGATTACATCCAAGGAAAGTTATGATCTGGTTATATTGCTATTCTGCTTGTTCTAGAAACATAAGTGCAGCAAGACCAAATTTACCAACTGGGTTAATTTGACTTTGAGAACACAAATTTCTCCACCATATGTCTTGCTTGAATGACCGTCGAGTAAATCTGCTACATAAGGTAATCAATTTAGAATTGCTGACCCAAAGAATTGGCCTTCCATTTATTAGACTTATACTCAACCCAATACAGCTTATTATCCCATGATATGTACATTTCCTGATAAGCTTGTGTCAAAGCATCAATATGACGTAGTTGTTGAAGCAAAACTTGTCCCATTTCCTCAACATCATAGCAAGAATTTCCCTTTCTTGGAACAATCTGGTCATTCTTTCTTGCTCTACACCCAAATTAATCCTGAGCTGTTCGTTCCTCTCTATAGATCTCCTTAACTGAGCTTTTCTTTCTCGCTCAAAAGCAGCTAGTTTGGCTTCTCCTTCTAAGGCCTTAGTTTTCCATGCCCCCACTCTTGGCAAAGTTTGTGTATCTCATCTGACGTTTTATTAGAAGATTGGCTTGAACTCCCAGATATGCTGGCAAGTCTCATCTTTTTATTTTGCTTGATCCAATCTTGTTTCATTAAGTTGCAGTGTTCTTCCATATTTTGACGTCTTTTTCCTAGGCCTTTATTTTTATCTTCAAGTCATAATTTCTTCCTGAAAAGCTTAGTTTTCTGTGGCCAATCTTTTTTGGTCTCTCTCAACTTCTTATTTTATTAACTCCACTTTAGAAGCATTGGACATTGAGGTTGTATACACAGCCGAGGATTAGATCTATCTATACTTAGGATGATTAAATTACATCCTCGAATACGCCTCTAAGTCTCATACCCAAGAATAATTTGATTTGTATAAGCACTTATCCCTAATTCATATCTTGTTCTCTAATGTAA
>JBBYHM010009739.1:0-11551 GCA_038381775.1 Adansonia rubrostipa
ATTGGGATACAAGATATTGATGCTTTGGATTTGCAAGAAAAGCTTTTCTTTCATCTATTTTCCTTATAATGAAAGTTTATCCATGAAATGAGACAAACTTAGACACTCGTTATAATCTCCATTTTTTTTGTTATTGGCACTATAATCATGTTCTCCTCATTGGGATATACGATATTAATGCTTTGGATTTGCTGGAAAAGTTTTTCTTTCCTCCATTTTCCTTATAATCAAAGTTCATCCATGAAATGGGACAAACTTGGATACTCATAACAATCTCCATTCTTTTTGTTATGTGCACTACAATCATGTTCTCCTCATTTGAATATACGATATTGATGCTTCGGACTTGCAAGAAAAGCTTTTCTTTCCATCATTTTCCTTGTAATTAATATTCATCCATGAAATGAGACAAACTTAGATACTCATCATAATCTCCATTCTTTTTGTTATGGGAGCTACAATCATGTTCTCCGCATTGGGATACACGATATTGATGCTTTGGATTTGTAGGAAAAGCTTTTTTCCACCATTTTTCTTATAATCAATGTGCATCTATGAAATGCGACAAACTTGGATATTAATAGTAATCTCTATTTTTTTTGTTATGCACACTACAATCATGTTCTCCTCATTAGAGTACTCGATATTAATGCTTTGGACTTGCAAGAAAAGCTTTTTTTCCACCATTTTCCTTATAATCAAAGTTCACCCATGAAATGATACAAACTTGGATCCTCGTTGCAATCTCCATTCTTTTCATTATGGGCACTACAATCATGTTCACCTCATTGGGATGCACGGTATTAATACTTTGGATTCGCAAGAAATGATTTCCTTTCCATCGTTTTCCTTGTAATTAATATGCATCCGTGAAATGAGACAAACTTGGATACTCATCATAACTTCCATTCATTTTGTTTTTGGCGTTACAATCATATTCTCCACATTGGGATACACGATCTTGTTGCTTTGGATTCACAAGAAAAGTTTTTTTTTCCACCGTTTTCCATGTTCTCCATATTAGGATACACGATCTTATTGCTTTTGATTGCAAGAAAAGTTTTTTTTCACCATTTTCCTTATAATTAATATTCATCCATGGATTGAGACAAACATGGATACTTATCATAACCTTCATTCTTTTTATTATTGGCATTACAATCATGTCCTCCACATTGGGATACGCGATCTTGTTGCTTTAGATTTGCAAGAAAAGCTTTTTTTTTTTGCCATTTACCCTATAATTGATGTTCATCCATGAAATGAGACAAACTTGGGTACTCATAATAATCTTAATTCTTTTTGTTATGGGCACTGCAATCATGTTCTCCTTATCGGGATACACGATATTGATGCTTTGGATTTGCAAGAAAAGCTTTTCTTTCCATAATTTTCCATACAATCAAAGTTTATCCATGAAATGAGACAAACTTGGATACTCATAATAATCTCCATTCTTTTTGTTATGGGCACCGAAATCATGTTCTCCTCATTGGGATACATGATATTGATGCTTTGGACTTGCAAGAAAAGCTTTTTTCCACCTTTTTCCTTCGAATCAAAGGTCATCTGTGAAATGAGACAAACATGGATACTTCTAATAATCTCCATTCATTTTGTTATTGGCACTACAATCATGTTCTCCACATTGGGATACACGATCTTGATGCTTTGGGTTTGCAAGAAAAGCTTTTCTTTCCACCATTTTCCATGTAATTAATCTTCATCCGTAAAGTGAGACAATCTTGGATACTCTTAATAATCTCCATTCTTTTTGTCCTGGGCACTACAATTATGTTCCCCTCATTGAGGTACAGGATATTGATGCTTTGGATTTGTGAGAAAAGCATTTCTTTTCACCATTTTCCTTATAATCAAAGTTCATCCGTGAAATGAGAGAAACTTGGATACCCGTAACAATCTCCATTCTTTTTGTTATGGGCACTACAATCATGTTCTCCTTATTAGGATACATGATATTAATGATTTGGATTTGCAGGAAAAGCTTTTTTTTCCACCATTTTTCTTATAATCAAAGTTCGTTCGTGAAATAGGACAAACTTGGATACTTGTAATAATCTCCATTCTTTTTGTTATGGGCACTATAGTTAAGTTCTCTTTATTGGGATACATGGTATTGATGCTTGGATTCGCAATAAAAATTTTTCTTTCCACCATTTTCCTTATAATGGATGTTCATCCGTGAAATGAGACAAACCTAAAAACTTATCATAAACTCTATTATTTCTGTTATTGGCATTACAATTATGTTTTCCACATTGGGATACGCAATCTTGTTGCTTTGGATTTGCAAGAAAAGCTTTTCCTTCCACCATTTTCCTTGTAATTGATGTTTTTTTGTGAAATGAGGCAAACTGGAAAATTGTAATAATCTTTATTATTTTTGTTATAGGCGCTACAATCATGGTGTCCCTATTGGGATACACAATATTAATGCTTTGGATTTGCAAGAAAAGCTTTTCTTTTCGCCATTTTTCTTATAATCAAAGTTCATCCGTGAAATGAGGCAAACTTGGACACTTATAATAATCTCCTTTCTTTTTATTATGGGAACTACAATCATGTTCTCCTCATTGGGATACAGGGTATTAATGCTTTCAATTTGCAAGAAAACACTTTTCTTTCCACCGTTTTCCTCGTAATTAATATTCATCCGTGAAATGAGATAAACTTGGGTACTTTCATAACCTCCATTCTTTTTGTTATTGGCATTACAATCATGTTCTCCATATTGGGATATGCAATCTTGTTGCTTCAGATTCTCAAGAAAAGCTTTTCTTTCCACCATTTTCCCTGTAATTGATGTTTATCCGTGAAATAAGATAAACTTGGATACTCACAATAATCTTAATTTTTTTGTTATGGGAACAACAATCATATTCTCCTCATTGGGATGCATGATATTAGTGCTTTAGATTTACAATAAAAGCTTTTCTTTCCACCATTTGTCTTATAATCAAAGTTCATCTGTGAAATGAGACAAACTTGGGTACTCATAATAATCTCCCTTCTTTTTGTTATAAGCACTACAATCATGATCTTCTTATTGGGATGCACGATATTGATGCTTTAGGCATGCAAGAAAAGGTTTTCTCCACCATTTTCCTTCTAATTATAGTTCATTTATGAAAGTAGACACCCTAGGATACTCCTAATAATCTCTATTCTTTTTGTTATTGGGACTACAATCATGTTCTTCACATTGGGATACACAATATTGATGCTTTGGATTTGCAAGAAAAACTTTTCTTTCCACCATTTTTCTTATATTCAAAGTTCATCCGTGAAATGAAAAAAACTTGGATACTAGTAATAATCTCTATTCTTTTTGTTGTGGGCACTACAATAATGGTCTCTTCAGTGGGATACACAATATTGATGCTTTGCATTTGCAAGAAATCCTTTTCTTTCCATCATTTTTCTTATAATCAAAGTTCATTCATGAAATTAGACAAACTTGGATACTCGTAATAATCTCCATTCTTATTGTTATGCGCACTACAATCATATCCTCCTCATTGGGACACACTATATTGAAGCTTTGGAGGCAAACTTGGATACTCCTAATAATCTCTATTCTTTTTGTTATTGGCACTACAGCCGTGTTCTCCGTATTGGGATATACAATCTTGATGCTTTAGATTTGTAAGAAAAGCTTTTCTTTCCACCATTTTCCTTGTAATTAATATTCATCTGCGAAATGAGACAAACTTGGATACCCTTACTAATCTCCATTCCTTTTGTTATGGGCACCACAATCATGTTCTCCTTATTGGGTATATGATATTGATGCTTTGGATTTGCAAGAAAAGCTTCTCTTTCCACTATCTTCCATTTTCCTTTGCGTGAAAAGCTTTTCTTTCTACCTTTTTTTTTGTAATTAATATTCATCCTTGCAATGAGACAAACTTGGATAGTCATCACATCCCTATTCTTTTTGTTATCGGTGCTACAATCATATTCTCTTCATTAGGATACACATTATTGATGCTTTGGATTTGCAAGAAAAGCTTTTCTTTCTACTATTTTTCTTATAGTCAAAGTTCATTGGTGAAATGAGACAAACTTGGATATTCGTAATAGTCTCCATTCTTTTTGTTATGGGCACTACAATCATGTTCTCCTCTTTGGGATACACGATATTGATGCTTTCGATTTGCAAGAAAAGCTATTTTTCCCACTATTTTGCTCATAATCAAAGTCCATTCGCAAAACGAGACAAACTTGGGTACTTATAATAATCTCTACTCTTTTTGTTATGGGCACTACAATCATGTTCTCCTCATTGAGATGCACGATACTGATGCTTTGGGCTAGCAAGAAAAGCTTTTTTCCCACAATTTTCCTTTTCATCAAAGTTTATCTATGAAATCAGACAAACTAGGATAGTCCTAATAATCTCCATTCTTTTTGTTATTGGGAATACAATCATGTTCTCCATATTGGGATACACGACATTGATGTTTCGATTTACAAGAAAAGCTTTCCTTTCCAACATTGTCCTTATAATTAATATTTATCTGTGAAATGGGACAAACTTGGACACTCATAATAATTTCATTTCTTTTTGTTATGGGTACTATAAATATGTTCTACTCATTAGGATATACGACATTGATGCTTTGGATTTGCAAGAAAAGCTTATCTTTCCACTGTTTTCCTTATAATTAATATTCATTCATGAAATGAAACAAACTTGGATACTCGTAAATATCTCTACCCCTCTTATTATGGGCACTACAATTATGTTCTCCTCATTGGGATATACTTTATTGATGCTTTGGATTTGCAAGAAAAGCTTTTATTTGCAAGAAAAGATGCAAACATGGATACTCATAATAATCTTCATTCCTTTTGTTAGTGGGCACTACAATCATGTTCACCTAATTGGGATACATGATATTAATGCTTTGATTTTGCACGAAAAGCTTTTCTTTCCACCATTTTCTTTATAATTAATGTTCATCCATGAAATAAGACAAACTTGAATACTTGTAATAATCACCATTCTTTTTGTTATTTGCACTACAATCATGCTCTCCACATTGGGATACACGATATTAATGCTTTGGATTTGGAAGAAAAGCTTTTCTTTCCACCGTTTTCCTTGTAATTAATGTTCATTTGTGAAATGAAACAAACTTGGATAATCCTAATAATCTCCATTCCTTTTGTTTTTGGCACTGCAATCATGTTGTCCACATTAGCATAGATGATCTTGATAATTTTGATTTGCAAGAAAATCTTTTCTTTCTACTATTTTCCCTGTTATTAATTTTCATCCATGAAATGAGAAAACTTGGATACTCTTAATAATCTCCATTCTTTTTTTTATGGGCACTAAAATCATGTTCACCTTGTTAGGATACACGATATTGATGCTTTGGATTTGCAAGGAAAGCTTTTCCTTCAACCATTTTCCTTCCAATCAAAGTTCATTCATGAAATGAGACAAACTTGGATACTCATAATAATCTCCATTCGTTTTGTTATAGGCACTACAATCATGATCTTCTCATTGGGATGCACGATATTGATGCTTTAGGCATGCAAGAAAAGCTTTTTTTCCACCATTTTCCTTCTAATTATAGTTCATCTGTGAAAGTAGATAAACTAGGATACTCTTAATAATGTCCATTCTTTTTGTTATTGGGACTACAATCATGTTCTCCACATTAGGATACACGATATTAATGCTTTGGATTTGCAATAAAAGCTTTTCTTTCCACCATTTTTCTTAAAATTAAAGTTCATTCATGAAATGAAAAAAACTTGGATACTCGTAATTGGATACTCGTAATAATCTCTATTTTTTCTATTATAGGTATAACAATCATGTTCTCCTCATTAGGATACACAATATTGATGCTTTGCATTTGCAAGAAATCCTTTTCTTTCCATCATTTTTCTTATAATCAAAGTTCATCTGTGAAATTAGACAAACTTGGATACTCATAATAATCTCCATTCTTGTTGTTATGATCACAACAATCATGTCCTCCTCATTGGGACACATGATATTGATGCTTTGGAGACAATTTGGATACTCCTATTAATCTCTATTCTTTTTTTTATTGGCACTACATTTATGTTCTCCACATTGGGATATACGATATTGATGCTTTAGATTTGCAAGAAAAGCTTTTCTTTTCACCATTTTCCATGTAATTAATATCGTCTACCAAATGAGATAAACTTGGATACTCTTAATTAATCTCTATTCTTTTTGTTATGGGCACCATAATCGTGTTCTCCTTATTAGGTACATGATATTGATGCTTTGGATTTGCAAGAAAAGCTTCTCTTTCCACTATCTTCCATTTTCCTTTGTATGAAAAGCTTTCTTTTCTACCATTTTTCTTGTCATTAACATTCATCCATGCAATGAGACAAACTTGGATAGTCGTCATAATCCCTATTTTTTTTCTTATTGGCACTACAATCATATTCTTCTCATTGGGATACACGCTATTGATGCTTTGGATTTGTCAGAAAAGCTTTTCTTTTAACCATGTTTCTTATAGTTAAAGTTTATCCCTGAAATGAGATAAACTTGGATATTCATAATAATCTCCTTTCTTTTTGTTATGGGCACTACATTCATGTTCTTCTCTTTGGAATACACGATATTGATGCTTTGGATTGCAAGAAAAGCCTTTCTTTCCACCATTTTCCTTCTACTCCAAGTTCATCTGTGAAATAACAGAAACTTGGATACTCGTAATAATCTGCATTTTTTTGTTATTGGTACTACAATCATGTTCTCCATATTGGGATATACGATCTTGATGTTTTGGATTTGCAAGAAAAGCTTTTCTTTCCACCATTTTTCTTGTAATTAATAGTTATCTGTGAAATGAAACAAACTTAGATACTCATAATAATCTCTATTCTTTTTGTTATAGGCACTATAATTATGTTCTCCTCATTGGGATACACGATATTGATGCTTTCAATTTGCAAGAAAAGCTTTTCTTTCCAACATTGTCCTTGTAATGAATGTTTATCTGTGAAATGAGACTACTTAGACACTCATAATAATCTTATTTCTTTTTGTTATGGGTGCTACAATCAATTTCTACTCATTGGGATACAGGACATTAATGCTTTGGATTTGTAAGAAAAACTTGTCATTCCACTGTTTTCCTTATAATTAATGTTCATTCGTGAAATTAGACAAACTTGGATACTTGTAATTATCTCTATTCCTTTTCTTATGGGTGCTACAATTATATTCTCCTCATTGGGATACAGTATATTGATGCTTTGGATTTGCAAGAAAAGCTTTTATTTGCAAGAAAAGACGCAAACATGGATATTCATAATAATCTCCGTTCTTTTTGTTCTTGGGCACTACAATCATGTTCACCTAATTAGGATACACGATATTAATGCTCTGATTTTGCATGAAAAGCTTTTCTTTTCACCATTTTCCTGATAATTAATGTTTATCCATAAAATGAGATAAACTTGGATAGTCGTAATAATCTCCATTCTTTTTGTTATTTGCACTACAATCATGTTCTCCATATTAGGATACACGATATTGATGCTTTGGTTTTGGAAGAAAAGCTTTTCTTTCCACCATTGTCCCTATAATTAATGTTCATTCGTGAAATGAGATAAACTTGGATACTACTAATAATCTCCATTCTTTTTGTTATTGGCACTACAATCATGTTGTCCACATTGGGATAGATGATCTTGATAATTTGGATTTCCAAGAAAAGCTTTTCTTTCCACCATTTTCCTTGTTATTAATTTTCATCTGTGAAATTAGGAAATTTTGGATACTCTTAATAATCTCCAATTTTTTTTGTTATAGGAACTAAAATTATGTTCATCTCACTGGGTTACGTGATATTGATGCTTTGGAATTGCAAGAAAAGCTTTTCTTTCAACCATTTTCCTTCCAATCAAAGTTCATCCATGAAATGAGACAAACTTGGATACTCGTAATAATCTCCATTCTTTTTGTTATTGGCACTGCAATCATGTTCTCTACATTGGGATACACGATATTGATGCTTTGGATTTGCAAGATAAGCTATTTTTCCCACTGTTTAGCTTATAATCAAAGTCCATTCGCAAAATGAGATAAACTTGGATACTCGTAATAATCTCCATTCTTTTTGTTATAGGCATTACAATCATGTTATCCTCATTGCGATACATGATATTGATGCTTTGGATTTGCAAGAAAAGCTTTTTCTTTCTACCATTTTTGTTCTAATCAATGTTCATCTATGAAATGAGACAAACATGGATACTCCTAATAATCTCCATTCTTTTTGTTATTGGCACTACAATCATGTTCTTCACATTAAGACACACGTTATTGATGCTTTGGATTTGCAAGAAAAGCTATTCTTGCCACCGTGTTCCTCACAATCGAAGTCCATCCGTGAAATGAGATGAACTTGGATACTCGTAGTAATCTCCATTCTTTTTGTTATAGGCACTACAATCATGTTCTCCTCATTGGGATACACGATATTGATGCTTTGGATTTGTAAGAAAAGCCTTTCTTTCCACCATTTTTCTTATCACCAAAGTTTATCCATGAAATAAGATAAACTTGGATACTCATAATTATCTCCATTCTTTTTGTTATTGACATTGCAAACATGTTCTCCATATTGGTATGCACGATATTTATGCCTTGGATTTGCGAGAAAAGCATTTCCTCCCATAATTTTCCTTAAAATGAAATTTCAACAGTGAAATGAGGTAAACTAGGATACTTTTAATAATCTCTATTCTTTTAGCTATGGGCTCTACAATCATGTTCTCCTTATTGTGATACACAATATTGATGCTTTAGATTTGCAAGAAAAGCTTTTAATTCCACCATTTTCCTTCTAATCAAAGTTCATCCATGAAATAAGGCAAACTTGGATACTCTTAATAATCTCCATTCTTTTTGTTATTGGCACTACAATCATGTTCTCCACATTGGGATAGACGATCTTTATGCTTTGGATTTGCAAGAAAAGCTTTTCTTTCCACTATTTTCCTTGTAATTAATTTTTATCCGTGAAATGGGACAAACTTGGATACTCTTAATAATCTTTATTCTTTTTGTTGTGGGCACTACAATCATGTTCTCCTCATTGGAATACACGACAATGATGCTTTGGTTTTGCAAGAAAAGCTTTTCGTTCCACCATTTTTCTCATAATCTAAGTTAATCCGTGAAATGAGACAAACATAGATACTCGTAATATTCTCCATTCTTTTTGTTTTGGGCACTACAATCATATTCTCCTAATTGGAAAACATGACATTAATGCTTTGGATTTACAAGGAAAGCTTTTCTATTCACTATTTTCTTTGTAATTAATATTCTTTCGTGAAATGAGACAAAACTTGGATACTCGTCATAACATCTATTCTTTTTGTTATCGACACTAAAATCATGTTCTCCTTACGATATTGATGCTTTGGGTTTGTAAGGAAAGATTTTCTTTCCACCATTTTCCTTCTAATCAAAGTTCATCCGTGAAACAAGACAAACTTGTATACTCTTAATAATCTCCGTTCTTTTTGTTATTGGCACTACAACCATGTTCTCCACCTTGGGATACACGATATTAATGCCTTGGATTTGCAAGAAATGCTTCTCCTCCCAACCATTTTCCTTAAAATCAAAGTTCATCCCTGAAATGAGACAAACTTGGATACCCATAATAATCTCCATTCTTTTAGCTATGGGCACTACAACCATGTTCTCCTCACTGGGAAACACGATATTAATGCTTTGGATTTGCAAGGAAAGCCTTTCTTTCCACCATTTTCCTTATAATCAATGTTTATCCGTGAAGTGAGAGAAACTTGGATACTCGTCAGAATCTCCATTCTTTTTGTTATGGGCACTACAATCATGTTCTCCTCATTGCGATACATGATATTGATGCTTTAGGTTTGCAAGAAAAGCTTTTCTTTTCACCATTTTCCTTCTAATCAAAGTTCATCCATGAGGTGAGACAAACTTGTTTATTCCTCTAAATCTCCATTCTTTTTATAATTGGCACTTCAATCATGTTCTCCATATTGGGATACATGACATTGATGCTTTGGGCTTGCATGAAAAGCCTTTCTTTTCACCATTTTCCTTGTAATTAATATTCAATCGTGAAATGAGACAAAACTTGGATACTCACCATAACCTCCATTCTTTTTTTTATTGTCACTAAAATCATGTTCTCCTCATTGAGATACATGATATTGATGCTTTGGATTTGCAAGAAAAGCTTTTCATTCCACCATTTTCCTTCTAATCAAAGTTCACTTGTGAAATGAGACAAACTTGGATACTCCTAATAATCTCCATTCTTTTTGTTATTGGCATTATAATCATCTTATGCACATTGCGATACATGATACTGATGCTTTGGATTTGCATGAAAAGCTTTTCTTTTCAACATTTCTTTCCAATTAATATTCATCGTGAAATAAGACAAACTTGAATGCTCGTCATAATCTCCATTTTTTTTGTTATCAGTAGTACAATCATATTCTCCTTATTTAGATACATGATATTGACACTTCGGATTTGCAAGAAAAGATTTTTCTCCCACTGTTTTCCTTAAAATCAAAGTTCATCCGTGAAATAAGACAAACTTGGATACTCTTAATAATCTCCATTCTTTTAGCTATAGGCACTACAACCATGTTCTCCTCACTAGGAAACATGATATTGATGCTTTGGATTTGCAAGAAAAGACCTTTTTTTCCACATTTTCCTTATAATCAATGTTCATCCGTGAAATGAAACAAACTTGGATGCTTGTCATAATCTCCATTCTTTTTGTTATGGGCACTACAATCATGTTCTCCTCATTGTGATACATAATTTGATGCATTGGGTTTGCATGAAAAGCTTTTCTTTCCACCATTTTCCTTCTAATCAAAGTTCATCTGTAAGGTGAGACAAACTTGTATACTCCTAATAATCTCCATTTTTCTTATAATTGGCACTACAATCATGTTCTCCACGTTGGGATACATGTATTGATGCTTTGGACTTGCATGAAAAGCTTTTCCTTCCACCATTTTCCCTGTAATTAATATTCATTCGTGAAATGAGCCAAAACTTGGATACTCATCATAACCTCCATTCTTTTTGTTTTCGACACTAAAATTATGTTCTGCTCATTGAGATACACAATATTGATGCTTTAGGTTTGCAAGAAAAGCTTTTCTTTACACCATTTTCCTTCTAATCAAAGTTCATTCGTGAGGTGAGACAAACTTGTAAACTCCTAATAATCTCCATTCTTTTTATTATTGGCACTACGATCATGTCCTCCATATTGGGATACAAGATATTGATGCTTTGGATTTGCATGAAATGCTTTTCTTTCCACTATTTTCCTTGTAACTCATATTCATTCGTGAAATGAGACAAAACTTGGATACTCGTCATAACCTCTATTCTTTTTCTCATCGACACTAAAATCATGTTCTCCTCATTGGGATACATGATATTGATGCTTTGGATTTGCAAGAAAAGCTTTTCATTCCACCA
>JBBYHM010009772.1:0-11550 GCA_038381775.1 Adansonia rubrostipa
GTTTTAAGCTGATTCGTGGATGGCAACAAAGGAAAGTCAAAAAAAGAAGAAAGGTGCATCGAATTTGGTCACACAAATCGTACAAGTTTCACATGCTACAAGAAGCTCACTATGATTCAAATCCACCCCCTGTTTTTAGATCCCATCATCCTATTACTTCACGGATTCATTTGATTTTGATTCAAAGACATCTAAAAGATTCAAAAAAAAAAAAGAGAATCCATTTTCTAATTTTTCATATAATCTTGAAACTTGAAATAAAAATTTTGCATGTCTTCATGGATGTTGAGAAAGAAGAAGAAATTAAAGCCATTGAAGCATTGATGCCTTGTGGGGGTGGGGGCGCTGGCCATTAAAGCCGCGTGGAAGGCTTGTCAGCTTTGGTTTCGTCAGAATAATGACGTTGCTGGTCCTCAATATTGAGTAGAACACGGTCGTCGGAAACTTCCACGTACGGCGTGAGAATTTGAAGCAAATTATATTATGATGATTTTAAAAGTATATTTAAAATATTTTATATATACAAAAAAACTGATATGCGATTAGCATCAATGTTTCAATAATCAAATCAAGCATTTTAATCCTAATTAGTCTAATTTTTTTTTAATTTACATTTTAATTATAATTTTTTTTTTGATAAATTATTAAAAAACCATTTTGAACTAAAACGATGTTTGAATTCATGGAAGAATAAAAATTTTTAAAATGAAGTAAATACTAACCAGGTAACCTCGAAAAGCGGACTGTATCTTAATAGCCACCATCTCCTTCGCAAGGCGTCGGTTGCTCCCACCTGCGTCCCCACCACCACCACCCCCACTCGTCAGCCTAACCACCTCAGCCGCTGCATGAGCTGCCGCCAGAGCAGCCTCGGCTACAGCAGCAGTGGCGGCCGCCACTGCTATGGCGTGCTTGCTGGCATCCAATGTGTCATCGCGTGGACTACCAGAAAGAGCATCAAGTTCGGAACTTGAAGACGCGAAGTTGGAAGATCTGGCAAAGCTCCAACGCCTCTTGTCTTTATCGAGGCGGGGTTGGGCGTTCTTTTTGGGGCCAAATAGTCGCCGGAAAAGGCCCATGGTTCATTGCCGGTAAACTACGCGTAAACTTGAAGACATGGGTTAATGGGAAATCAAGTTTCTGTCTATGTGCCTGTGTGAAAGAAAGAATAGAAAGGAAGGAGTACGAGTAACATGACCGAGAGACCTGGATTTTGTAGCGAAAGGTCCACAACTCAGAACGATCAAACCATACGCGCTTCTAAGATATCTGTGAAACACGTGCGATTTCTTTTTTTTTTTTTTTTCATTTGTCATATTTAACTGGCGTTTGCTTAACTAAAGCCAGCATTTATTAAAAATTATTTCTATTATCATTTTAAAAATAATTTTACATTTAATATAATATTTTTTACTGATTCAAAAAATATAATTTAATAATTATATATATATTTTTAAATATATTACCTTAGTCCATATTTAATGATACAATTCACATTTTTATATTTACAATACCGTCTTAAAGAGTAGTAGGACTTGATTGTAATTTTTTCTTTTATTTTAGTCTTTTAAGTAATTAATATAATAGTGTAATTGAATTTTAAAATGAATTTTTAAAATTTTATCAAAACCCTATAAACTATTGACCAAAATACTAAAAAATCATTAAACTATTCCACGTCTCTTAATAAGTTTTTATACTTTTATTATAAACAAGTAAGTTTTTATCCTCTTATTTGTATTTTAAATGATTTGTGTAAGCACAAATTAGATATTAAAGGCTTATCAATTTACAAATTGAAAGTTTAAAATTTATCTGAATATAAATAAAAATATAATAAAAGCATAAGAATTTATTTAAATAAAATGGTAAAATTGAAGATTTTTTTTATTATTTTAGCTTAATAAAAATGAATAATATATATAACAATTATAATAATTTTAAATAAAAATGACTTTGGCGTTTAGCGGAAATTTTTCAAACAAATATCTTAAACAAACACAAAACAAAAACATTTATTTTTGAGGGATAATTAACAAAGAGCACTTTTTGTCTATCAATCATCAATTCCTTTTTGGCAAAAACTTAACCATCTTCTGAATGTAAGTTGCAGAGTATAAAAGAAAGCAAGGCAAAGAATTAAGAAGAGAGAAGAAAAGTATAGCTCCATGTTTCAAGTTAGGTTAAAAACATTGCTATAACTGAATTATTATTGCAAATGTGACAACATATTTGACACAAAACTTTAAAAAAAAAAAAATTACCAACTTAAGATGATGAATTCTTCCATCATTAGGAAGAAAAAAAATTGTATAATAATATTTTATTTAAGATATTAAAAATGATAAATAAAATTATTAGTTACTTTATTTAATATAATATTTATAATACTATTATTAATTGATTTTTTTAAAAAAAATCTTAAGAACACTTGTTATCAAATTTCAAAATAAAAACGAGATAATTTAAAAGTTATCTTAATCGATATCTACAAACAACAGTCAAGAATTATTTATTTTTCAGTTTAGAAAAAACTTTTAGTATTTAATTTATTATTTTTATTAAATTCAAGAAAAAAATTATGCATTAGTCATTTTTTTCTAAATATATCATCTTAATCTGTGCCAATTTGTATTGATTAACATTATTTATGATTTAAGTTTTTTTATAATGTCAATGATTGGCATATTCATAACCAAAAACAAAAAGAAGTTTAGCTAAATGTTGCTTTTCTTGCCCTACCTTTTTTTTTTTTTTGCAAAAAATTTCTAAAAAGCGTAAAATTTGATCAAACTGGTATTTTGAAAAGCTTTTATAAAAAGTACATTTATTTTTAATGAATAAACTAAAAAATGTTTGAAAAAAAGTTAAAAATTAAAGCTTTTTTCCTTTGTGTTTTAAAAACATACTTGTTTTTTATGTCATTTTTGTTTCTATTTTAAAAATATCTTTATTCATTAAACGTAAATATAATATCTATAAAAAAATTTATAAAATAAAAATTATCAAATAATTTTAATTTAATTTTTAAAATTTTTATTTTTATAAGAGTTTCATGATAAATTTTAAGCTAAAAAAGGAGGTCAAACCAGAAATGTCCCTATTGCGTTAGGCTTTTTTATTTTAAAGTTACGTCCTATGTATTTCAATTCAAAAAATAGGACAATCGGTGAATTATCCAACTAATAATATAATAATAACTAGAAGATACATGCATTATGCACGATTTTATCTTTTGAGAAAATACACCTCAATAGGGGAAATATAGCTCTTACTTTATAAGCCACGGTCATAGCCTTGGCTAATCGATGCAGGATTATTGTCTTGCCTCGACATTAGCTTCCAAGCAAGGGTGTGGACTGTGTAGGACAACAATCTCACATCAATTAGCTAAGAATATAGACTGTAGCTTATGAAGCAAAAGCCGTCTTTCCCCTATTGAGGCATCTTTTCTCAAAGGATAAAACCATGAGGATAATCTATATACTACTCCAAAGCGAATAATACCTCACAACAAGCACAGTCTGACAATCACTGCATAAATAATGGCACCGTATGTGGGAACCGACGAGCCATAAGCTCATAATCAAAATTTCATTCAAGTATATAAATAACTCGGAGTTACTCGACTTCCATTGTGGTAACTTGTCCACTCAACTTACACGAAACTTAGCATATAAATATACACACTCAATCTACGACTTACACAGTGATAATTCACCCACTCGATCTAGACAGACCACATCCTTTCCTGGGGGATTAGTGTTGGGACAATACAATAATCTCATATTAATTGGCTAAGGATATGGACTGTGGCCTATAAAATAAGGGCCACCATTCTCTTATTGAGGCACCTTTTCTCAAAGAACAAAATCATGAGGACAAGTCTGTGTACTGCTCTAAAGCAGACAATACCTTATAGCTGGTGTAGTCCGACAATCCTTGCATCAATAAGTTTAAATGTTTAATTTAATTATTTGTCTAAATTTTAAACATGATATGTGTATTAATATATGATCGATACAATTCAATTTATTAAGTCAATAGATTTAGCTTTCAAATTGATATACTATAATAATAAATTATAAAGAACATTAATTGAATTTACATTAACTTAATAAAACCTTAAAGTGTAAGTTATTAAACAAGGTAAAAGTTTCTGATTCAGCAAAATTAATTTCTATCCTTCTGATCTTTAAAAATATATATGAGTCAATAATTTTGCCTAACATTTTAAACATTTTTACTTTACTTTATGCCTAGAATATATACTTATAATAGCATTGCTAAAATAAATCAAATTATTGCACGAAAATTTCATCTCAGAATCAATCCCATGAATTTCTCCCTTTTTTTTAAATATCACATAAAATATTAATTTTTTATTGAAATAAATTTTTATTTATTAAAAATTTTGTTTATAACATTATAATTATTCTATAAATTAATCTCAATATAATTATAATTCTATTAAATAATAAGAGTTCTAGTAATAATAAAAATTAAAAATTAAATATCTCGAAAGTTGTTGATGTTCTTCTAGTTGAGGATAGAATGGTTTAAAATATCGAGCAAAAATAAGACTTGAAATATAAAAAAGAGGTTAAAGAGGAACTAAAGTTAGGATTTTAAGGCACATTCTGATGCTTAAGTTAACTCAAAAGCTTTGGAGAGAAAGCGAGAGAATGAAAAGGAATAAAGAGGAGGAGAGTTTGGACGGGGATCCCTTACCTAAGGACTTTGTAGCTTCTTTTTATGGCTGAGCTTTTGACATGTTTTTAATCTTGTCCAATCGTCACTGTCTTAAAGTGGCTAGTTGTCAAACTAGTAGTTTTTCAACCGTAATAGTCAGGATATGTTAGTGGCTAGTCTAGGATAAGAAGAACAAGATCCGGGATGTGTTATTCAGAGACGCTTAATCTGGGATACTCTTTCAAAGATGTTTGTCGTAATAGTCTATTATGTTTGGAGTGAGCCTTGGGTGATCGAATATTTTGGCAATCAGTTGAGCGTACTATTAAAGTCTGGTCACTACTAAAATAAATAGGCGATTGGGGCCATTCAGGTGACCCGTGTATTTAGAGTATAACAAAAGTGATTATTGATAAACAATGTAATTAATATCATGACCATTTATGTTTGTAGGCATAATTGATATATTTTTATCAAATATCAATATTTACATTTCATTAACAAAATGCTGTGTGTGTTAACATTCTTATTCTCAAAATAATGTACTAAAGTTTATATCAAATATTCATTTGTTTCATACTCTGCTCGCATTTTTAAATGATTGTATATAAGTATATTAAATTTGTAATATTATGCATAGCGTATAGAAGATTTAAAATTATGATCATATTTATATATTAATAATTAATATTAATTGGATACTTTTATTCGTATTAATTATATTATTGTTTATATGGTATTTATTTTTTTTTTTCAATACAATTATTATTTCATTTACTTACATAATCACAAGTAATAGAAAATTTAAAAAATACCGCTAACAACTTTTTTCTAAAAATTATATTTAAAAAAATTAAATAAATATTTTTATTTTTTCCCCATTTATTCTTCTTTTCCTTCCTTTATTTTTCTCGTTAGAAAAAAAAAAAAAAAAAAACCCTCATCACACATGGCAAGTAATAGAATAACTCATAATGAAGTTGCCTTTCAATTAAACCTTTAATTAATGTTGTTCCACTTGAAGACAACTTCAATATAATGTTATGTTAAATGATAAATATTGCAACCATGTTTTCTCTTGCGTTCTTGCAAACCAAGCTTTGACTATGTTTGTGGTTTTCTTTGAATCTTGGCCTACTACTCTATTGACCATTGTTTAAATTATAATATTATTAATAGGATGACTATTGATACACTGGTAATGAAATTTTTAACTCCACAAATAAAATTAAAAATGGTTGTCATATGTCTCTTTAATTTTTTTTTAAATATATATTAAGAATATATGATACATTTTTAACTTTATTTGTAGAGTTAAACCTTTACCGTTAATATACTCGATAATAATCCTTATTGATATATTAGTTTCTTTGGGTATAGCTGGAAAAATCCTAGATTTATGGACCTAACATGAAATTATGTTGATTTTAATGAAACATGTTAGATGCTTGTATGTCATGTAAATACTACTTTCTCCACCTCATTTATTATGTCTTAAAATGATTTTCTTTTTGTTTTTGAAATTTTTATTCTTTGACAAACAATTTTTAAATTTGCAATATTAAATACATGAAAATAAAAAAAATTATTATGCATGAAAAACCAAATAAATAAAAAAATAGAAAAGAGAAGGTACGACTAGAAATTTCTGAATTTTAAAAGGAATTGAGGAGGAAAATAGAAGATTTCATAAACATGAACCTGAGCGAATGACAAATGGTTTGGGGCTTTGAGCCCATTATTTAATATATTATTTTATGAATAAATTTGATACTGTTAGATCCGACAAAAAATATAAAATATTATATAACATAAAAGATTAATATAAATATGATGAAAATATATAAATATTTTAAAATTTATATAATATGAATTATTATTATTGTATTATAATTTATACAAATATAAAATATTTTAAATATGATTATAATATGATAAAATATATAAATACGATCTAGATATAAGAATTTGCTTTAATGTTCTTGAACAAAGCCTGGCTTAATTACATAATGCCTTGGGAATTTCGGTAGTTTAGAGATGGTAATGAATAGTGCGAATTTAAATGTACGTAATTGTATATCCATTTTTTGCAGATTTGGTGGATTCAAATATATTCAAAGTCGAATATTATAACAACTATTTACAGCGGATTTGGAGCAGATGTGGGTGTGAATTCTTGGATAACCATTATCCAAATTCATATTACACATGCGGATAACGGATTTGGATATCTGAACTCATTATTTGAATTCATATTGTACATGCGGATAATGGATTCGTATATCCAAATTTGTTATTCAAATTTGCTTTTACAAAATATTAAAAATTTATGCTCTATGTAAGAATCAAATCTTGACATATTAAATTTATTTATTTTTTTTTGTAGATTTGGATATCTAAAAGATAATATTTTATTTAATTTATATTTAAATTTAAATAGTAATATACAAATTTAATGTGATAGATTTGAATATTACAAAAATTAAAAATATATGATCCGTTAACATGCTTAGGTAAGTTTGCTCTCATTTTATTTTCTTTTTAAAGATTTTAATGTGTAAAACCCTCAAAAAAAAAATGAAAAAACCAGCAATGGCTGTCTAACAGCATCTCCTTTCCTTGATCACTGCCCACCTAAATCGTAACCAATTTGTAGTGAAACATTTCATTTTCAAAGATTACAGAATAATATATTAGGTTACTTATTTTAACCAGTAATTTGTGACCAAATGGTGAAGAAAAATAGACATTTGCAGAGCTTACATGAATTCTTCTCCCAGCATAAAGTCTTGCGCCATTACCAAAGCTCATTAAAATTAAAAAAAAAAAAAAAAAAAAGAACCTGCATTTACTTAAATAGCGGAAATATATTTGTTACCTCTTGCATTTTGCCTGTTCATATCGGGCTGGGTGTAGGGAGCAATGAACTGAAATAACTCCCCGACAATTGGTAAAACCCATGGAGCCTGACAGGAGCTGTCCCCATTGCACCTTGGGTTCCTCCATTTTGTAATTCCAATGTGCAATGCCTAACAAAAAAGTGATGAAATGTTTATCCTATTCCGGCTTATTAAAATAATACAATTATTTAGTTTATTAAATATTTATTTTTTTAATAGTTAATTTTAATTTTATTCTGTATAAAGTTGCAATAGTTATTTTATTTTTTTATTGAATGAGCATTTTAATTTTGGGTAAAATATAAAATTATTCTAAAAGATTTAATTATTTTTATTGAGAATTCAAATCTTATAGTATTTTATTTTACTAAATTAAATTATTTTTATAGTTACTCCATTCAATTCCAACTTTATTCTAGTGGAGTTTTATTTCATTCTAATAAATTAAACGCAACATTAAAATTTAAAAGGTGCTTAAAATATTCTCGAAATGAAAAAAAATATAATTATTACATTATTTTTTAATATCGTAAAAGTGATTGATTTTATATTAAAAATATTTAAAAAATTTAGATGATTAAAGTGTACCCTTCTAACTACTTTTATTAATTCTAGAGAACTACCATTTATCCATCAAGAAACGAAACAAGGGAAGAACAATACAATTATGAAGCAATTGCATCATTTTGTACTGTTGAATATGAAATACATACTCCAACCCCCCCCCCCCCAAAAAGAAAAAATTCTTTGTAGCTTCTTATCGCATGATCAAACCATCTAATTCTTTCTTATTACGGCAAATGTTTTATGTATTTCTGTTCTAAAATTATAACCAAATGGAGTTGAAGAAAGATTCTAGAAATTCGAGAAATTGCAGGCCTCTAACCGAAAATTCATTCGGGATTTGCATAGTGCATAGATATGGTAGGACAATAATATTCTTTCTGCCATATATATATATATATATATATATATATGTTTTGATATTTTAACAAATCATTGTATTTGTAATATAATTGTATTTGTTATGTAAATAAAGTTTAAATCAATTTGATACCTCTATTATATTAAAAATATTATTTTTTATATATATTTAATAATTAAAATTTTTTATATCGAATAAATAATAATATAATTAAATAAATATAAATCATATAAAAAAATTATAAAAATTGTATAAAACTAAGCTAAGCTGCACCAGGAAATGAAGAAATAATGATTTGGATGGATTCAGCATTTCAAACTCCGAACATTTTAAAGCTTCTATTTTTTTTTAGAATTATTTGGTGTATAGGATGATTTGATATCAAGAATATCAAATTTTAACAATGACTACGGTTGCATTAGTTATAGGTCGTAGTTGGTCTTGGATGTTTATGACTGGTTGAGAGCTTTCGGCAGACTATAGCTTAAACCCAAAGATGCAAGGGTATTGTCCAATGATCTGAATTGATACTTTGCTGTAATCTGTTTTAGTCCTTCTGCTTATATGAAAGAATTTGTGGTAACTATACTCAAATCTTTTACGAATTCATAAATTAATATCGAATTTGGGTATATATTTAACGTGAATAATTTAAAATTTTGAAATTTTTTAACATATTTAAAATATTATTTTTTATCCATATTTAATTACATGTCAGATATAAATATTTTAGGAAAAATAAAAAATTTGAGCTATATAGATTGGATAGTAATCTATTATTGCCTAGCCCTGTTGGATCGGATTTTGATAAAATTTTTATAATTCAAGCTAGTTTGAATTATTATTTATGAATAAAAATAAATTTTATTTAAATTTAATTATAAATATTAATATAAAAATAAAATTTTAAAAATTAAAATGAACTTTCAAACCAATTTGAGCTTGAATAGCCACCGGTCCGATCCTTGTTCTTCTAGAAAGGATTCAATTGTTTTAAAAAAAAAACAAGGCAAACTTCCAGCTCTTAGTTTTCTCAAAGAGAAAGATATTTTTATTTTTTTAATGCTAATGAAGTTCTCTTTGATCTCAATTGCATTGCTTCGTCATAAATCGGGAAAAGCATTTTGGAAAAAAAAAAAAAAAAAGAAAGAGACAATGTGATTAAACGCCAGCCTCATTTTCCATCCAATTGCATTACCATCATGCACTAATTTGCATATCTGCATATAGAGTGTTGAGACGTGATCGAATTTATGAGCTGAAATGAACAAAATTAGAACCAAAGAGAACAAAGAAGAGAGGATTAATGAAAACAGATGACTTAACCATCAGCTGCCACAACTGAGTGGTGGGAGACTGCATTGAGTAGGGAGTCGAGAAGCGACTCTGAGAGTGCTGCAGAGGCAGTCAGGTTGCACAGATTGGAGTGCATTACAGCAGTCCGAGCTAGGGTTGGACTGGGAGGGACCAGGCACCACAAATGGAGAGCACACATTCAGGTTGGTGAGGTCATTCGTGCAGCTCTGTGCCGTTGCTGTCCGAGCCTGCACTGCGACTACTACAGCCAGCAACAGAAGTACTAGTGCGGCTGCTTGCGAACTGAGAAATACCAGTGATTTGGGAACTGCCATGACTAATTCTATCTTTTTTTCTAAAATCTTGGTCATTCCCTTTCTCAGTTTTTGAGTCTTATTCATTGGGATTTTTAGACTATTTTATAGTTGATTTTAGATCGTTGAGAGATGATTTGATTGCGTGAGTTACCTATTACTTTTTTAAGTTTTTAGCATTTCATAGCTTTGTTGCATTCAGCACAATTGAAGGATTCATTTCCCGGGGGTCAGGGTGTAAAATAACCCCTTCTTTTTCTTTACTCGTATCTGAAACGGATTAACCCAAAAACCTATTTTAATATTTAAAATAATTAAAATATTTTAATTTATAATTAAATTTTAAAAAAAATTTAATTGTATAAATGGTCATTCGAGTTGAATCGAATTGGTTCATATTGAAAAACAACTAGTTCAAGTTGCTCATAAACAAATCTAATGTACAATTAAACAGCACAATTTTGACAAAACAGAAAATTGGTTTGAAAATTTGGAAAAAAAAAAAAAAAATCTGGCCATCGCAGAATGTTAGATAACATAGTTCAAAACTTCAAAGAATGGTCTACTTCTGCCACATCCATCCTGCAATGGGCGAGGTTATGGTTGACAAATGAATCGTTGGATGAACTTTCGTTTATTAGTTAAGTTAAAGCTTTAGGTCCTTTTGGTTTTTGTGGAGATCATATTCACTCTAGTACTGTAAACCTAAAAAAAGAAAACGACATAACTTTGGGTTTTTATTGATTTCTAACGTGATGGGTTTATTGAAAAGGATCAGAGCTGTGGTATTTTATTTCACTCGAGATTAAATTTTTCTATCAAATGTTTTGCTCGTAACTTTGAGAGTATTCATATTCGGTATATGTCTAGTTTAATCAATGAAATTGATTATTTGAGTTGCTTATTACTCGGTTTGAGATGTATATTTGATGAATTTGTATATGATATTAAAACTTAGATTATTATTTATGTAATCAAGATTACCTTTTTATTGAGTACGTTAAAAAAATTTTGGTTCAAATAAATACTTATACAATGATTTCCTCAAACACATTGATATTTTGCATTGACGCTATTAAACAAATGTTAATATGACATTTAACATTCAATTTGATTATAATAAGTAGCATTTCACGACCTCATTAAATGTTAAATGCTATGTTAGCATTTATCTAATGACGTTAGTACAAAATTTTATGTATTTAATAGAATTATAATATAAATACTTACTTGGGCCAAACTTTTCTTCAAATGTTCAATCGAAAAAAGTGATTAGTGAAGGGCCATTTGTATTACTAACTAAAAAATATAAACATATTTAAGTAACAATCTGCTATTTTTTTTTTTTTCATTAACTTGGATCTCCTTACAACGGCAAGTAGCATAGCCATGAAAAGCCATTTTATTAATGTTATGTTATAGC
>JBBYHM010009783.1:0-11547 GCA_038381775.1 Adansonia rubrostipa
TTGTAAGAACTTGCTTTTGCTACATCTTTATGACAATAAATTAAATGGAATCATACCTTGAGAACTTATCAGCCTCTCGTCTTTATCAAAATCTCTAAACTTAGCTCAAAACTATCTAACCAATCGTCTTCCTATGAAGATGGAAAACTTAAAAACTTCAGTTGAACTGAATGTTTCCCACAATGAGTTATTTGGGGAAATTCCATGTGGCCTTGTTAGTTGCATAAATCTGCAGTATCTTTTTATAGACCATAATTCTTGTTGATTTTTTAACAATGGTGATTCAAAATTTAATATGTCTATTGACTAATGAAATGTTATGCCTTTTAGATATATGAAAAAGAAATTGTTGTGTCTTTTATTGAAAAGGCATTTTGATGTTATTTCACTTACTATAAATACACATCCTTAGAGTCTAAATCTTCACTTTTTTATTCTCCATTCTTCTCCAAATATTCTTCATTTTTCTCCAAATATTCTCTATTATTTTTTTTCTAAATTTCTTCAAGAGTTCTTAAAATTTTTTATTTGAGTGCATATTAGAAGATTCTAAAGTGGTTCATTGAATATTGGCAGTAAGATGTCACCAATTGCTATTTGCATGGTGATGATGGAAATCTACTTTGAAGAAACTGTATGCCATAGCATGTCCTGAACCGGATTTTTCACATTTAGACTTCCTCTTTCTTTTATTATTAGTTATTTTTTGTGTATTTTTTTTTGTGTGCTTTTCTTCGTATTTCATCTTTAGCCATTCTAACAATTTTAGAGTTGATTATTTTTTGCATTTAAGATAATAAAAAATGGCTTCCATAGAAGAAAAAATTGTCTATAAAGCTAGAAAAAGTTTTTAGAAAAAATATTTGTAGATGGCAAAATCAAATGCATTATTTGTTGACAATTTTAGGACTTTTTTCTATTACTTTTAATCCGGGTGTGTCATCAATTAAAAGTTCCAATCCCGTTATCCTCCAAATGGAAATTCTAGTTCTAACTTGCATGCGAACATAAATAATTAAACACAAGTAAATAAGGATTATCTTTGTCATGGTCGTATTTTGTTTGGTTTGTCTTGTAATCTTTATAATATTTTTTGCATTACAACAACTACACATGAATTATGGGATGCATTAGAAAAGAAATATAGTAAAAAAATTAAAGTCTTGGTAACATTATTATAGGAAAATATATAGATCTTAAAATGACTGATAATAAATCTGTAGTGGAACAAGCACAATATTTTCAAGTTCTAATTCATAAGTTGAAACAAAAGAACATTGACATGTATGAGAAATTTCATGTGGGTACTTTGCTTGAAAAACTTGTTCCAAAATGGAAATCCTTGACTTTGTCCCTAAAATACAAGCATAAAATTTATTATAGACAATTTAATTATCTCTCTTCAAATTGAAGAAAAACAAAAAGATAAGGATAAATTGCCGAATGAGTTTAAGAATAAAGTGAACATTATTGAAGGAAAAAATTCAAACTCAAAAAAGAGAAAGTTTTCAAAATATATTTCTATTAAACAACAAAATGATATTAATAAGAAAAAAAAGAGATGTTGCTTTGTTTGTGGAAAACCGAGCCATATGGCAAGGGTATGCCAACACCACAAAAGGCAAAAAAAAAAATCTGAGACACCGGCCTCACAAGTTAATGTTGTAACTAGTGAGATTGACACAAGGTTTGTCTACATCACTACTATGGTCAATTTAGTAACTGGTAGATTTACACTATTGCAAATATTCACATCTATCCTAACCAATAGTTATTTTCAAAATATTAGGTCATTGATGGAAAATCAATAAACATGGGCAATGGTGCTGTTGCATAAGTGAAAGAAGAAGGAAACATAGATTTATTACTAATTTCAATATCTCTTCACAAAGTACAACATGTGCCCGACATTAGAAAAAATTTAATTAATGGTTCTTTTTTTATTAGAGATGGTTATAAATTATTTTTTTAGTCTAATAAAGTTGTAATTACTAGGATATGTTTTGGAAGGTCTTTTTAAGTCAAATATGTCAAATGTTATTTGTGATAATAATAGTAAAAATAGCAATTTTTCTCTTTATAGTATTGTTCATTCTCCTAATGTTTGGCATGGTCATTTAGGATATATTAATAATATTTCTATTAAAAGAATGACGAATTTAGATCTTATTCCTGAATCTGATATAACCTTGCATGAAAAATGTGAAACTTGTGTGTAATCAAATTATCTAGAAAGCCTTTTAAATCTGTAACTAGAGAATCTACAATCTAGGAATTAATCCATGGTGATGTTTGTGATATTTAAGTTTACTCTAGGAATAGTAAGAGATATTTTATTACTTTCATAGATGACTTTTTCAGATATTGCTATGTCTTTCCGATTCGAACAAAATATGAAATTTTGGATATGTTTACTTTATACACAAATAAAGTTAAAATAAAAAAGATAAAAGAATTAATATCCATAGGGGAAGAGAGTATGTTCCTATAAAATTTTCAAATTTTTGTAATGAAAATGGAATTATCAATCAAATATCTCGTTTTTACACACCTTAATCAAACAGTATGACAAAAGAGAAAAATAAAACTTTATTAGATATGGTAATTATATGTTATCGAGCTCTGTGCTCCCAAACAATTTATGGAGTAAAGCACTATTGTCTACATGTTACATTCTAAATAGAATTTTTTATAAAAAAAATTAAACAAAACTCCTTATAAGTTATGGAAAGGGAGGAAACCTAATTTAAATTATTTAAGAATGTGGGAATGCTTGGTAAAAGTGAAAATTCTAGAAATTAAAAGAAAAAAACGTAGACCTAAAACCAATGATGGAGTTCTTATGGTTATTCCCAAGATAGTGTCACCTACAGTATTTTAGTAATTAAAATTGAAATTAGTGATATAAATGCCAACACTATCATAGAATCAAGAGATGTATATTTTTAGGATATTTTACCCTTGAAAATACAATCAGCAAATCAATGCCCTCTGATAGCATTCTACTTATGGTAAAACATGATAAGAAACACAAAATCAGTAAATGGTAAAACATTTATAGCATCTTTCCGAAAATTCAAATCTATAAATAATGTAACCTCTTTGTATTTTGAGGATCATCCTCCATTAAATTGGAAATGTCTTCTAGACAATGTAATGGAGGATGATCCTCAAACATACAAAGAGGTTACATTATTTATAGATTTGAATTTTTGGAAAGATGCCATAAATGTTGAAATGGAGTCACTGACAAATAACGAGACTTGAGTTTTAATCCAATTGCCTAAAGAATATAAACCTATTGGCCGTAAGTGGATTTTTAAAAAGAAACTTAGGTCAGATGGGTGCATAGAAAAATTTAAAGCAAGGTTAGTTGCTTTTGACTCATATTCTTCCATAGCAAAAATAATGACAATCCGAGTGCTTTTGGCTTTAGCATCCATATATAAGTTAGAGGTTCATCAAATGGACATTAAAAATACCTTTTCTAAATGGCGAGTTAGAAGCATAAATATACATGGACCAACCATAGGGATTTACTGTACAAGGTTAGGAATAAGGTTTGTAAACTTGTGAAATCTTTATATGGATTAAAGAAGCCCCAAAAAATAACATGAGAGATTTGATCAAGTCATTTTATCAAATAAATTTTTGACTAATAACTTAGAGAAATGTATGTGTAACGAAACTATTAGCCTTGGTTGTGTGATATTATGTTTGTATGTTGATGATATTCTCATCTTTGGTAGCAATTTCAATATAACTAAGAAGACTAAAAATTTCTTGTCAAGTAATTTTGACATGCACGATTTAAGAGTAGCTAATGTTATTTTAGGAATTAGGATTTTACAAAATCCTACAGGTATTACAATTATACAATCATATTATATTGAAAAAATATTGAAGAAATTAAATAATTATGATTGTAAACTTGTAAGTACACCTTATGATCCAAATGTGAAATTAAGGAAAAATAATAGAGAGTTTGCTTCTCAGTTATTGTACTCTCAAGTCATTGGAACACTCATGTACCTTACAAATGCTATAAGATCTAATATAGCATAAGTCATGGGAATGTTAAGTAGATATACAAGTAATCCTAATATAAATCATTAGACAGCATTGGAAAGTATACTAAGATATCTAAAGGGTACAATATCACTTAGTATACAATATTCAGGTTACCCCACTGTTTTTTGAAGGCTTTATTAGTGGACTCCCAATATTTTGAAGAAGAAATATAATCCAACTTGATTATTCCATTTTAATTAAACTCATTATAGTTTTCTGTCTTAAATGCAAATGTCTTTTTTGCTCATTTGAGTTCTTTTGTTTACACTTTGCAATTGCCACTTATTGTCACAATGAAGGCAAATTGCAGGAATTAGCTTTTTAACAATTAGAATATCTAGTGATAAACTCTTAAGCCATTTCGCTTGTTGCATCACTGCATTATGGCTATCATCTTAGATTCCATAGAAAATCGAAAGATACATATTTGCTTAAAAGATTTCTGTGCAATAGTAGCACCACCTAATGTGAAGACATATCATGTGGTAGCCTTGGCCTTATCTGAATTAGAGATCCAATTTGCATTGCCATGACAAGAAAACAAGTCATTAAATTTTCAAGAGGGAAGGGACTGAAGCCCACAAGTTAGAAATTACCGACAGTGGCAACTCAATCCTTTAGTTGGAGATCCTAAGACGAGGGTTCAATATGGTGAAAAAGCTATTTGGTTGGAGAAGTATCATTTTTTTTTCTTATTTTCTAGTCCCACTGTGATTTTATGAAACTTAATGTAGCGACTAGGAAAAGCACATGCTTTAAATGAATTCATAGAAAATTATGTAGGATATGATTCCGTTACACATATCCATGAATAATTCATCTATTTGAGTATGGTTGTGAGGCTGCAACCTATGAGATTGAGCTTTTCTCTAGAGCATTCAAGAATCAATATATGAACACAAGGCCATTAAGCACAACCCCAATTGTGAACATAAGACAAATGCAGTATAATGTGTATGATAAATTGAAGATCAAGCTAGAAGATCCTAGTTCACTACTGTTCTTCCAAGTGGAATTTATAATACTAAGTGAGGTTCAAGTCCACAAGACACCTTCACTAAATGCATTGTAAAAGACCGCTTTTGTTTTCTTCAAATTTCAAATCATGTGAGGGATTGTTGGTTTTTAATAGTGGTGATTCAAAATTTAGTATGTCTATTGATTAATGAGATGTTATGTCCCTTAGATATATGGAAAAAAGGTTGTCTTTTATTAAAGAAGCACATTGGTGTTATTTTATTTACTACAAATACACATCTCTAGAGTCTAAATCTTTTTTATTCTTCATTCTTTTCCAAATATTCTCTATTATTTTCTTTCTAAATTTTTTTCAAGGGCAGTTGAAAGATTTAAGAGTTTTTAAGATTTTCTATTTGAGTCCACATTAAAAGATCTTTAAGTGGTTCATTGTATCTTAAAAATAGGACATCATCAATTGCTATTTGCATCAAGAAGGAAACCTACTTTGAAAAAAGTGCTCATCATAAAGTGCCTTGAACGGGGTCTTTCACATTCAAACTTTCTCTTTCTTTTATTGTTAATTATTGTTTGTATATTTGTCTTCATGTTTCATCTTTAGCCCTTCCAACAATTACTTCACCGGAGAACTTCTATATTCTTTGATTTCATTAAGAGGCAGTGAAACAATGGATCTTTCACATAATAACTTAGTTGAAATGATTGAAAGACTTTTTAGCTTTCTTTTCTTACAAAAATTGAACTTATGTTTGAATTATTTTCAAGGAGTTGTGCATCTAGGACGAGTTTTTAGCAACACAACCGCAGTTTCGTTCGCTGGCAATGTCAAGTTGTGTGGAGGTATCCCAAAATTACAATTGCCTTTATGCTTGTCAAGAAAGCTTAGATGCCAAAATATGTCCCGCCCAGTCAAGCTAACAATTTCCCTAATATGCAGTATTTTGGGAATGATTTTGATGCTTTTTGCTGTGTTATATTGCTATCGGTTTAGGGAGCAAAGAAAGCGTTCCTTGCCAAAATCTTTGCCTGAGGATTCATTTTGTTATATTTTTATCATAATTGTACTTAAAGTATTATATATTGAGGCAAATTTTGATGTGTTAATAATTTGTATGATATAAATTTTAACATGTTTATATATTTGTATAATGTTTACATTTTTTTTTTCTTGTGCCATGTTAGTTTTTTATAATTATATCATGTAATTGGAGAAATAAAAATGATAACAATATTTAAATAAAAAACCAATAATATTTTCTTATAAGTTCAAAAAAGCTCTACTGTGAATTTTTTTGCATTTGCATTTGTTCTTCATCATCATCTTCAATATTTTCTTTTTATTTTTTTCTCAAAAATTTGTAAATTAATAAGAAAATGAGAAAAAAATTAACCAACCAATTCTTTTTCAAGTCAATGTTGATGTATAAACTACCTACTAAAGGCATAAGACTACAATTTTGAAAAATGAAAAAAAAAATTACTAAGAGTGAAAAGCCATTTTATGCCGAAAAAGTTTAGCTCTTTTCTTTTTTAAAAAATTAATGTAATAAGTATTTTACATTTTATAGTTATATATAATGTTAATTTAAATTATAATATAAGTTATTATTTATGTTTTAGTTAATTTATAAAGATGATAAAATGGACAAAAAAAACAATAGAAAGAAACAAAAAATAAAAAATAGTTTTTATAAAATTAATTTTAAATAAATATTTTATATATTTAAAAATTAATTATATTTTACAATAATATAAATTATTTAAAAATATATAAAATTTGAAAAAAAAATGAAGCAATAAAGGAAAAAAAGGGAAAAAAGAAAAATAATATCAGCATCAACTATCAACCTTGTCACGTGTCATATAATGGTTGTTTTAATGGTCTTATTAATGAAAAGAGTTAATTAATACTAAACATTTTGATTTAGAACCTAATTGATTTATATTAAAGTGTAAGGATTAATTTAAAATTTTACATATAATTTAAGAACCACTCAAGTAATTAACCCCTAAAGGGAAAAAAAGTTGCTCAATCCTCCACCCTTTTTTTTTATACTTAATTAAATTTGAAATATAATTAGTAGACATGTTCGTCTTTGTTTGCATAATTACATTTAAATATACCTTGGTATTCCTTAGAAATTTCATAAATTAAATTATTTAATTCAATTAGTTAGGAAAATATCATATAAAGTGAAATAAATTTTAAAAAAAAAAAATCTTCAATTGATTTCTCAATTAAGATTTAAGATGCAAATAAAAGCCTAATTACTTGACATCTTGGAAATATTTTAAGTTTTTAACTTTCTTTTTTATCTAGAACTAGTTAATATCCTCGCCTCGCTATGAGGCTCAGAAATTTTTTTATATAATTTTAATTTTATTAAATAAAATAATTTATTGAAATATTTGTTAATAATTTAGTACATTGATGCATTAAAATAATTATATATTTTGAGAATAAAAATTTTAAATTATATCTTCTTTAGAAATTAAAAGAAAAATTAAACCAATTTCAAAAACAAATTTAAAATTTAAACCAATTACTAATAAAAAATTTAAAATTTAACTTTTTTCAAAATTGACATTTATTGAAAAATAAAAGTTAAATCAATTTTTTTTCTAATTATATTTCATTTTCTTCGGCTGTGGAAGCCTGAATCAATTAACTACTCCAACTTTTCTTTCTTTTTACCTTCTTTAATTGAAGGATAAGAAATAATTATAAATTTTTTATATAACTTTTTATTTCTTTTTTTAATAACTATTTATTATAATAATGGTGTATAATAAATATTTTTAGTTTATCAGTTTATTTTGTAATTCTTTCCAAACTATTTTTCACTCATAAATGCAAAATTTAGATAAAAAATTATTCTTTTTTTTTTTTTACTCATAGTTATTTATTATAATGATAGTAAACAATAATATTTTTCATTTATTAGTTCATTTTGTAATCTTTTCAAAAATGTTTTTGCCACGGAAGTAAAAATTTAGGCCCACAGTTGTTTCATATTATTTAAAGTATTATATATTAATATAAATTTTGATACGTTAATAACTTATATTATATGAATACTAGTACGATCTTATATTTATGTCGTATTCTTTTTATTTTTTGTATCATGTCTTATTTTGTATGATATTTTAAATATTTTTATACTATATTTGCATCATGATCATATTCAAAGTTACCAGATCAAAAAAAAAAATTCCTAGTTCCTTATTAGTAGTTATTTGTTATAATAATTATAAACTAAAAACATGTTTAGTTCATCAACATGATAAAATTTAGATAGGCAATCACTGTATTCGTGTCGTATTATGTATTTTTACGCATTATTAAAGTATTATATATTTATATAAATTCTAATATATTAATAATTTATACTATATAGATACTAATATGACCCTGTATATATGTCATATTCGTGTTATATTTTTGTTTAATATTCTGTTTATTGTAGTATTAATAATTATTTAGATAATTAAATAATAAATATTTTGGGTTTATTAATTAATTTTGTATAAATAAAACCAATTTGATAACGATTCTGAACATTCGACATTATTCGAGCCAATAGATATTAAAAAAATTTTTATTTCTTTTTAATAATTATTACTATGATCATTTTATACTGCAAATATTTTAAAATAATTAACTTATTTTGTCATTTTACAAGAGAAAAAAATGAAAGCTGAGGAGAGCCTTCTTGGGATGATTTTAATAAGGTATAAATATTTTTTCCACTTCGCTAAGGACTTGGATTTTTTTTTTAAATAACTTCAAACGTATTAAATAGTAATTATATAATTAAATATTTTATCATAATTTTAATATATATTTATATATTAAAATAATTATATTTTTATTTAAAAACTAAATATTCTAAGTTACATTTTTCTTATAAATAAAAAATTATTAATAAATCAATTTTAAATGAAAGCATAAAATTATAAAAAAATTTCATAAAATCAATTGATAAAGTCATAAAAATTAAAACTTAATTATTTTAACAACCAAATTTTAATTTCTTTAGCCGTGAAAGTCAAATTAACCAATTAATCCTACTAATATTTCTTTTTTATTCTCAACGGATAAAAGAAATTTCAAATTTTTCACGTATTTTCTTCATATCTGCATCATTTATTGCAATAATAATAGATAATACATATTTTTAGTTTTATTGGTTCATTTTATACTTCTTTCAAAAAAAAAAATTCTTCCATTACACGTTGTAAAAAAATTATTCTCTTTCAGTCTTAATAATTATTTATTATAATGATTGACAAATATTTTGGGTTTATTTATTAATTTTGTAAGTCTTTCAATTTTTTCTCACAATAACAATCATCATTTAATTTAAAAAATAATATTCGCCAGAATCTGATTCGTTAAATTTGTAAATTGTAAAATAATTATTTTAAAAAATATTAATATAAATTTGAACAACGATGAAATATATAAATATATAAATATATATTAGATATTTAAATCACTATCAGTATAAATAAAGCATATTTGAATAATGAATTCAGATACTAAACACTATCCAAACCAAAGTAAAAATAAATTCGAATAATGAATATTTAAAAATTAATGTCTAAATCCACTCTGAATATGTTGTAAATAATAAACATAATATTTAAATATGCAATATTCAAATCCGCAAAAGATTAATAAAATAATTTTGGATATCAAATATTTTACCAACTATTGCCACCCTTGTCATAAAATTTCTTTATTCCTTTATTACTAGTTATTTCTTATAATCACACAAGTTACCATTATCATTAACTCATTCTGTAATTCTACTAAAAAACAGTTGCAATCCTTTCAATTGTATCCCTCAGTACTATCCGAATCATTTAATTGGAAAATAACATCGATCGAAATTGAATCCACTAAATCCAAATTTATAAAATTATTTTTTAAAAAATAAAAATATAAAATTAAATAATAATTAAATATGTAAATAGATATATGATAGTAACAGATATCTGAATCTGTTATCAATATAAATAAAGCGTATCTAGATAATATATTCAGATATCCAACATTATCTAAACCAAAAATTTAGATAATCGACATCTATGAGTTTATATCTAAATCTGCTTTGAATCTATTATAGATAATAAATACAATATTCAAATATGCAATAGCTGAACCAGTAAAAAAAATTGATAAGACAGTATCAAATATCAAGTTTTGTTTTTTTACTATCCATTGCCACCCTAATCAAAAAAATTCAAATTCAAATTTATAAAATCTAATTTAAAAGATAAAAATATAAAATTGAACAACAACTAAATATATAAATTGATATCGAGTAATATCGGATATCCAGAATTATTATCAATATAAATAAAGCGTATTTGGGTAATATATTTAGATGTACAATATTATCCGAACTAAAATCAAAACAGATTCAAATAATAATATCTAAAAATTTATATCTGTATCTATTTTTAATTTATTATGAATGATAAATATAATATTTAAATATGTAATACTTGAATACGTATGCAGATGAATAAGATAGCATTAGATATCAAAATTTCTACTATCTTTAATTGCAAAAGTTTAAAAAAAAAAAAAAAAAAAAAACTCTTCGTTTCTTTAGCAATAATTATTTCTTATAATCACTATAAATTATGATTATTTTAAAGTGAAAAACACATTTTATAATTTTATTAATAAATTGAAAAACAAAGCGTACAGGTGTCATCAGCTGACCCCATTCATTTTATTATGTAGGTTATAGATCTACCAAACGTAATCACTCGAGGAACAGACAGTAATTTTCAAAGCATGAATCATTTGCAGTCCTTCCATCTAAAATAAAATTTAAAAAAAAAAAAATCGTTCGGATTATCCATTAAAACATGACGACCCTTAATTTTCAAAGCACCCTTTATTTGCAGAATATCAAAGTTTCAAAAATAAACTTATATATAAGGGTTAGATTATCCATTAAAATTTGAAAACTCTTTCAAATATTTGATAGTTTAGATAAAAAGTTTAGACCTGAATATGAGCCTAATTGCAAATTTTTTCAAGGTTTTTTAATAATCATATGTTGTATTTGTTTCTGTTTTTCGTATTATAATAAATATATTCGGTTTATTATATATATTGTTTTATGTTATACATAGATTTTGATATAATTATGAATTTTTATTGTGTTAATATTTTTTTTAATTTTTCATGTCAGTATCATGTCTGAGATTGACAAATTTAATTGGTACTATTTAAATAACTAACAGTTTTGTATTATTATTTTTGTGTTGGATAAATTTAGTTGTTTTTTGTAGGTAAATGTTGAAAAATTTTGATTTATATTCATATTATTTTTTGTGTAATTGTATTTTAATTATTTGTCAATGTTGTATTTTTTTCTTATAATCATATATGAAATTATCAGGTCAAATTTGATACTATTCAAATAACTCTAAATTTTATTAGATATATCATATAATTATAGCGAGTTATCATTT
>JBBYHM010009804.1:0-58061 GCA_038381775.1 Adansonia rubrostipa
AGTTAGGCACATGCTATCTCCCACACATGGAGAATAACATGGGCTTAAGATTTTTATGAAGTTGGTTTTCCAACCTTAGGGGTAAAGCAAGTATTTAGTTTTGGATTCATGGAAGAATCAAAAAAATGAATGAGGTCTTTTAGTTGAAAAATGTGAATCCTTGGTCCTTAGCCAAACACCCTCATGATGGCATGGTTAACAGGTTGTTCCATCAACCCAAAATACTCTAAGATTGTGGAATGAACTCATGACACTTGTGCCCACCCCTCATCTCGGTTACAGATGTTTGAAAATCCATGGCCCAAGCTTAACCCAACAAAAAATAAAAAATATCGAACACCTCCCCTATTTTGTTCTGGCAGCACAGTGGTCTGGCTTTGAAAAATTATTAAAAAATCAAAAATGATTTATCTGAAATGTTTTGGTATTTTTCCCTTAAAGGGTTTCAAATTACCTTTCGAACGATATCTTATTTACCTTCAGATCATCTCAGATGAAATAGTTACGATTTTTTGAATCTTCACTTTCTGAAACCCTTAGATCCAGTAGTAGTTTACTATTTAAGCTATTTCGACCCAACAAACAACATTTTTGAATCCCTTAAATATTTTTCCCATAGATTTCATGAAATTCCTTTTTGGGATAGGTATTATTCGTATTTTAAAAATTTCGGATGAATTTGAAATGATTTTTCAAAATCCATCATACCTTTACCCTGTACATGCTGCCAGTGTTGAGTCAAGTTGAAATTCAAAAATTAATTCTGCCAAGACAATGATTTTCTAGGATTTTTGGAATATTTTTACATTAATCATCATTGAGTTATCTTTCCAATGGTACCTCATTTAACCCTCGAGACCCTTGGATAAGCTTGGAATAAATTTAGAAAGAGAAATGACGCAATGCTATCCTCTGTTTCTAACCTAATTTTCGAAATGCTTTTATTAAGGCGTTCGAGTGCCTCATGATCTACTCAGTTTATTCCCATGACCTAAACCCTTCAGCCAAACCTTTGGCTCTCAATTTTTAAAGATCCCCTTATCTAAAAAAATGACCTTTTCTTCTTGAACATAAAAAATTTTCATTTTCGGGGATACTCCAACCCCATTACTCTGAAGGGATATTCTAACCCTACTTTTACCTCAAAATGACATCAAATTTTCATTTTCGAGGATACTTTAGCCCCATTACTCTAAGAGGATACTCTAACCCCACTTGTACCCTAAAATGACATTGAATTTTCATTTTCAGGGATACTCTAACCCTATTACTCTGAGAGGATACTCTAACCCCGCTTTTACCTCAAGATGACATTGAATTTCTATTTTCGAGGATACATCAACCCCACTACTTTAAGGAAATACTCTAACCTTACTTTTACCTTAAATCCAAAATCAAGCTTCTTTTTTTGAGGATATTCTAATCCCACTCTTCTGAGGGGATACTCCAACCTTCCTCTTCATATTCCTTCTAAAATCTAAGCTTTTCTCCCTTTCGAGTCATCGAAACCTTTTTCTCCTCAAATTCCCATCAAATCCCACTAAGCTCAACATTGTCGTCTCGGTTATTCATTAATAATAGAAGACAACTATGAGATACATCTTGACCATCCCCCTTTTTTATGTATTTTGTGTTTATTTTTGTATGGATTTATTTATTGTTTTCCTATCTTACTAATATGTTTCCTCTTGTAGGGACCTCGAGCATTCATGCTTCAAAAATCATTTTCAAAATCACAAAACGATATCTCATGTCAGTATCTCTCTAGTGCCAGACATGAATTATTTAATTTTTTTTTAAAAAAACCTATCCGGTGATAGGTGATAAAATTTTCATCAAAAGCCCCTATGTTTCTCACCTCTCCGAGGCGCGTAGGTGATAACATTTTCATTAAAACTCAGACTCATATCTTTATGAAATTTCATGCATGGGAGGGAATTATATTTAAATAATGATAAAAATAGAATCGAAAAAATTGAGATTCAAGTAAGATATAATTAAATGGTATCGATTTTCTGGCATTGTGGGGGTGCTAATCCTCCCCTACACGTAGCCAGCTCCTAAACCCAAAACAATGAATCTCTGGTATTATTTTCAATAGGCATCCGATCATGCCTAACTTAAAATGATCATGGCAACTCCAAGTTTATGGCCATTTCATGGTGGCCATCCAAGACTAGTTGGATGAGCGATTCGTCTGATGATCTTTTACTCTTTCATGTAAAACATCAAAATATTTTTTAAGTCGAGCGCACTTTGAACCTTCGAATGTCCGAAGTTTGAAAGACCGGGCACGTGGAACGTCGACATTGAATATCTAGGATCAAGAACTTAACGGCCATCCTTATTGGGACTGATATTTTTCAGATAAACAAGACATTTCCAAGACCTTTTTAGTCATAATTTGGATAGCCATAAGTTCATTTGATGAAAAATGTTATTTGAAAACCGATCTCGGATGAAAGGATAATTATTCAAAAGGAAATTATTGTTTATTTTCTTGCTAAATATATCAAATCATTCTTGCAGATGATATCAAGAATAAATTTCCCATTTTCTTGAATTTTTTTGAGATTTTTCCATAAAGATTCAAAAATTGACTATCGTATATTTTACGAACACTTGTGCAGTATTTATGCTAATATGCATTTCACAAAAATAAAAAATATTCAAGAAAAAAATAAATATTGATATTTTATACTATAACCTGTTGAGTTGTCCATTTTTATAATTAATTTTCAATTTCTCATAGTACAGCGAGTATTATACTTGTGAAATTTTTCTTGATAAAATTATTCTGAATTTTAAATTTTTATCTTTACCATTTTATAAATCAATATTTTGGATAATACATTTTATTTAATTCATTTTTTATAAGTTTTAATGTATTCTTTAAAATTTTTTTATCTTAAAATACGAGCTTTCTTTTAATATATAAATTTTTTGGTAGAATTTTCTCGAGTTTTGAACTCCAAAATTCTTTAAATATTTTTATTTGACCACCATCAAATTGATTTTTCAAAACTCATTTTATTTTATGAGTTTTGCTTTTTTTTTTTTTAATTTTTCTATTTTCAAGATATGGAGTTTACTACTCCATAAATTTTTTTGAGATGATTTTTCTCGATTTATAATTTTTAAAATCTTTTAAATATTATTATCTAATTCATATTAAATCAGTTTTGAAAAATTCAATTTATTTTATGAGTTTTAGAATTTTTTCTATTATCGAGATACGAATTTTATACTCCGTAAATTTTTCAGTGAGATTTATTTCAAGTTTCTAATTTTTTAAATTTCTTTAAATATTATTATTTCATCCATATTAAATCAGTTTTGAAAATCTTAATTTATTTTATAAGTTTTAGAATTTTTTTTGTTATTAAGATATAGAGTTTTCTACCCGTAAAAATTTTCGGTAGGATTTTTTTAGGTTTATAATTTTTAAAAATCTTCAAATATTATTTTCTAAATCATATTAAATGAGTTTTGAAAATTTTAATTTATTTTATGAGTTTTGCATTTTTTATATATAATAATTTTTATCCGAAAGGATTTTTCTTGTATAATTTTACGAGTTTTGGAACTCCAATCAGTTTTTTTATTATTTAATTTTCAAATTTTGTTTATGATTATTAATTATTAATTTTCTATTTTATTATCATTTTAATTTTATTTCGATTATTGATTATTTTTTACTAGTTTCATGGAAACTAGTCTAGTTGATAGTCAATATTTCCCTAACCAATTTAGTTGGTTTCTAATTACCAATTACATGATTTTTTCTAGGCAATCATGACAATATTTGAATGACCTTTGATGGTTTGTCAAATTAATACAAATCTCACTTTTTTATGCTAATTATGACAAAAATGTAATAAATGAAATAAATTTATTTTTTTCTTTTCTTCTCTTGGAGTTTCGGCCAAGAGGATCTGGAAATAAAAGGGGGAGGATGTGTTTTCATGGTTTGGAGCTACAGAGAGCAAAAAAAAAGAGGGAGCTTGGAAGAAAAAAACATTTAGTTTTTCAAGTTTTTCCTTAAAGTATCACACTTGTCTTTTCTCTTCTTCATTTTCATTCATTTTCATCCTCATTCATAAGCCAAAATCATGTTAAGGCTACAGATTCTCATCCATGTTGAAAGGCTAAACATGGTGGCTTTAATTTTTTTTTTGTATTTTTAGATTTAGTTAACTGTTGTATATATATAATATTATTCTTGGTATTATGATTATGATTTTGTTGTATTTATGTTGATGTTTCTTTCTTGTTATTGTGATGGTGATATGTTGATTAGAATAATATTATATTTAGTTTATAATTTTACTTTGATTTAAGTTTGATGATAATTATTTATACTCATTTCCATGGTTTTTATGTCAAAGCATGTATGTATTTCATGCTTTTCACCTTGGCCAAATCTGTTTGGAACCGTTCATGATCATTTTGTGCTTATTTTTATTTTGATTTCATGATTTTTAAATTATTTTGTAATATTAGAAAACATAGGGACTAAATTAGAAAATTTATAAAAGTTTTTTTTGACATTTTTGTCTTGGTTGAGAGCTTTGTAAGCCATGAGATTTTTTATTTGTGTATTTGTAAATATTGTTTAGGTATTTCTAATACTTTACGGGTCATTTTATAAATATTAGAAAGTTTAGAGGCTAAATTGCAAAATATGAAAATTATATTTTATGGCTAAAAATGCTTGGCCGAACCTTCTCGCATATTATTACCATGACTTTTGTGTTGATTCTTTGCTGGTTTGATGATTTTTAATGATTTTTTATGGTATTTTACCATATAGGGGTTTAAATGTAATTTTATAAAGTTTAGAGGTTACTTTGTAAATTGTAAAAGAAATTTAGAACAAGGTATTTGATTGAATCTTTGTTAATATATTGGTTGCATTTTCATGCATAATTTCATATGATTTTTATAATTTTTAGATTATTTTATTATGTAGGGACTAAAATGAAGATTTAGAAAAGTGTAGGGATGAAATAGCAAATTTTCATCTTTAAGGGGCAAAAAGTATATTTCACCAGTTTTAATGATTTTTATTATTTCTATGGCCTTCCATAGGGATATAAAAATTTTCAAAACTTTTCGTATTTGATCAGTCCTCCAAAGGATACGAAATGTTATTTTTAAAAATTTAGTGGCTTAATTACCAAATTTGCATTTCAAGTAAAACTTAAACTTGTAACTTTTCCACTTAGACTAAATTCATCTATTTTTTATCATTTTAGTATCCATTAGGGTACCGAGATACTTTCACATTGAGGGTATACCCTAGGGGCACTTTGGTAATTTTTTTAAAATTAAGTAATAGATAGTAATCGGGACGCTTTTATGCCGAAAGTGCATATTTAGGATGGGTTCATCCAGTTCTCCTTATTTTAGTGTCCATTAGGGGTACTAGGATACTTTCATGTCGAAGGTATATCCTAGGGGCATTTTCATAATTTTCTCCACTGAAATGTTTTTTATGCCAAAGGTGAATGCTTAGGATTCATTTAGCCTTCTAAGGTTATTTTAGTGTTCATTAAAGGTACTGGATACTTTCATGTCGAAGGTATACCTAGAGGCATTTTCATAGTTTTCCTCACCGGATCCTTTTATGCCAAAGGTGAATGTCTAAGTTCATTTAGCCTCCTAAGGTCATTTTAGTGTCCATTAGGTGTACTGGGATACTTTCATGTCAAAGGTATACCCTAAAGGTATTTTTGTAATTTTTTCCATCGGGATGCTTTTATGCCAAAGGTGAATGTTTAGGATTCATTTAGCCTTCTAAGGTCATTTTAGTGTCCATTAGGAGTATCAGGATACTTTCATGTCGAAGGTATACCCAGGGGCATTTTCGTAATTTTTCTCATCAGGTTGCTTTTATGCCAAAGGTGAATGTTTAAGATTCATTTAGCCTTCTAAGGTCATTTTAATGTCCATTAGTGGTACTAGGATACTTTCATGTCAAAGGTATACCTCAGGGGTATTTTCGTAAATTTTTCCACTTGGATGCTTTTATGCCAAAGGTCAATGTTTAGGATTTATTTAGCCTTCTAAAGTCATTTTAATGTCTACTAGGAGCACTGGGATACTTTCATGTCGAAGGTATACCTAAACGCATTTTCATAATTTTCGTCACCGGGATGCTTTTATGCTAAAGGTGAATGTTTAAGATTCATTTAGCCTTCTAAGGTTATTTTAGTGTCCACTAGAGGTACTGAGATACTTTTATGTCAAAGGTATATCCCAGAGGCATTTTTGTAATTTTTTCTATCGAGATGCTTTTATGTCAAAGGTGAATGTTTATGATTCATTTAGCCTTCTAAGGTCATTTTAATGTCTATTAGGGGTACCGAGATACTTTCATGTCGAAAATATACCTAGGGGCATTTTTGTAATTTTTCTTACTGAGATGCTTTTATGCCAAAGGTGAATGTTTATAATTCATTTAGCCTTCTAAGGTCATTTTAGTATCCATTAGGAGTACCGGAATACTTTTAGGTCAAAGGGATACCCTCAAGGGCATTTTTGTAATTTTTTTCACTAGGATGCTTTTATACCAAAGGTGAATCTTTATGATTCATTTAGCCTTTTAAGGTCATTTTAGTTTTCATTAGGAGTATCAGGATACTTTCATGTCAAAGGTATACCCTAAAGGTATTTGGGTAATTTCACTTGAACCAAGTCCTATGTAATTACGAGGATATTTTCGTGTCTAAGGGACGTATTAATAATAGGTTCATTGATTTAGATTATTACTGAGTTTTAGGAAGTTTTATAAATATTTTCAATAAAATATAAAATTTTCTGTTTAGAAAATTAATGCAATGTCTCTAAGTTAAAATAATAGGTAGAATACCTCCTAAAATACGATGGAGGTTCTAAGAATTATTTTAATATTGAGATATCATTTTCAAAATGAAAATTGGGATTTTAAAAATAATAATAAAACCTTTTGCATTCCTCAGGCCCTCCACCGGGGTGTAAAAGATATTTTTAATTTTAAAACCTTTTGTGTTCCTCTAGTTTTTCGTTGGAATACAAAGGAGAATGATAAAAAAAGGCTTTCATGTTCCACTGGTCTTCCGATAGAATACGCAAGAGATTTTGACTTCCAAAATTTTCAAAACTCGATCTTCCTAATAGGGAATAATAATTTGTTTTAAAAATTATTATTTCGTGAATCTATAATTAAATGCCATATGTTGGAACAAAATAAAAATTAAGATTCAAGTTAACACGTAATTAATAAGGTATCGATTTTCAGGCATCACGAGAGGTTCGATCCTTACTTATGATTGTAACCGACTCCTGAACCCTTTTATATGATCTTTGGTATGATCACAGGCCTTAGAGTTTGTATTCTAGGGTTTTGTAACCCTCACAATATAAACTCCGATAGGTGACCAATCTCACCTAGCCTAAATAGATTGGTGGCGACTCTAAATAAATGGTCATTTCATAATATGACTATTTAAGGTTAAGTCGAGTGAGCGATTCATCTCAACCACCTAGTCCTAAAAAATAAGAAAATGTCAATAATGATATAGCTTATAGAAATAAGAGAACATAAAATAGTGATAAATTTAACAAATATAGGAGCGAAGGCTATTTAAGTCAGGCTTGGTCAGGATTTGTATCCGGGCCACATTGTGATAGGTATATACCAAAATAATTGAAATTAATGCTTCAATTCAATCATAAATCTCAATGCTTTGAATGAATTTTGGATGTATGTGTAAATAATCCCTTTAGAAATCATTGCATGCAAACATCATAAATTTATGTAAATGTAAATAACGAATTAAACTAGATTCTCATATGTTTGCTTTTCATCTCTCTTTCCACTAATGTAGACCAACACCCCATCAAAGATCATGTAGGACTTTATTAAGCTTATAATGTAAGGCTAGGGTAAAGGTAGGATAAAAGATTTATTTCGGCTTAATTCACCCATAGATACTTTTCATTGTTCCAGATCTTTTATCGAGCCTTTTACAACACATTGAAGCACATACCTTTTTTCTCATGCCATTTTATTCATTTACACACTTTTGTGTGCTTTTTTTCTTTTTTTTTATTTTCTTTATTTCTTTTCTTTTTTTTTTCATGCTTCACCAATACAACACAATCCAAAACATGGCTTAATATATTTTTTGAAACCATTTCATGCTCATGCCTATATAGTGAATTTTGATCATGGTTTTTCTTCTTAGGCTAGGTTAAATATATGTGCAGTAATCAAAAGAAAAGGATATATCAATTAAGCTCAAATGGGATAACTAAGGATAATCATATAAAGGTAGGCTTGGAAAGGCTCAAACGATCCAAAGATGGCCTAAATCATTTCCTCAACTTAGTGTTGTCTAGGATTTCTCCTTAAGATAGAATCAAACAAATTCTAGGACTTTAGATTTAATTGTAATTGACATCAACATAAACATTCTTCAAATAAGCAATACAAATCAATGCAAGAGATTACATGTTTAGAATTCAAAAATCACATTTTAACAATGAGAGAAACAGAAGAATGTAGTCATAAAATTAAATTATGCTTATATTTTTCCAAGAATCAAGATAAATCAATAACTAAATTTTCATCATTGGATAAGGATCTCATCATATTATGCTGAAGCATTTCAATCATAAAAAAAATTAAAATGTACTAAAAAAACTTTAAAGATACGAATGCATGAAAGCTAAATGCAGATTATTCCCCAAGCTTTACTCATTCTGAAACACCTCTAAACTTAAGCAAAGCATTATCCTCGATGTGCAAAAATAAATAGGAGTGAAGATAAAAAATACTTCCTTTTCATTGGATAAGGTGATAGACGGAAGTGTCTAAACATCATTGTCCTTCTCCTCGTTCTAATCTTCGCCAAGTTGTTCAGTGTAGGGTAGATGTGGTGGTGGAGGCATTTAGGGGCAATTTGTCATGTTTAAGCCTAGTTAATTCTGAAAAAAGTGTAAATCTGCTCCATGGCCTAATTACATTCCATTTAATAAGCCATTTGTTTTTCAAGATTAGCCAAATGTTGATTGATTGTTAGTCTTGCTCGATGTTGGCTCGGTCACGGTGGAGCAGATAAAAAACTAGTGCCAACATTTGTTGGTAGCGTAGGTACTTCTTGTCCACCCATTTTACTTATCATATTGTAGTCAATGGCTATTTTCGGGTGGAACAGTTCTTCAGATTCTTCCCATCGAACATTTGCCTTGCCATACAAGGAAGTAATCAAGGACAGGAACCATAATCCCTTTCTTGTTGACTGTGCTGTATGGATTATTGCTAAATGGATAAGTTTGTCAATGTCTATTGACTTCCCGGTAAAGATTGAATGGAGCAAAATTTCTTTGTCTTTGGTAACATCACTTAAATTCTTACTAGGAAATAAATTAGCAGCGATAAAAATGTAACCAAATCTTACCATTCTGATGTAATACGTTGGATTTAAAGGATATAGGTTCACCTTTTGACGTTTTCCATGGTGTGTTGTGCTTGTAGAGATAGTTCTTCACTTCTTTCAAATCTATGTAGCTTTCTAAGAAGTGTGAATACTTATCATGAAGAATGTTAGGTGTATTATAAAAATCATTAATGGCTTGACTACTTTTCAGTACCTAGCCTTCACAAACAAAAACTTTATTACTTGTTCATTCACAAGCATTTGCATAAAATTCACAAACAATAGGTAAAACAACAGATTTAGAAGGTTCACAAAATTTTCCCATTTTCTGGAGATTATTATATTTTCAATAGCTGAGTAGTTTCTGAGAATTAAATTAAAACCTCTTTGTGCAATCGAGACTTTTACATCTCGTGCTTGGGTAAACCTTAGCAAAGCCTGTTTGTACACAAATTTTTATTAAGCATAACTTTCACTAGAAATTTTTTTAGTCATTTTTGGTGCCATATTTTTTTCTCACAACAATAGGCAAGCTTAAACACACCAATAATTAACTAAATAATGAGTAAAATTTTAAACACTAAAGCAATAATTAATTTCTATGCAAGTATAAAGCACAAACTTAATACATTCGCAATAGTCTCTCACTATTCTCTATATCCAACAACACCCATTATGCAAATTTCAACAATCACCACCTTCCCAGAATAAGATTGATAAAAAATCTAATAATCACACTAAACACAACAAAAGAATGCTCAAACTCAAATTCTTTATAATTTTCCATAATTAACAATATAGCAAATCAAATAAGCTAAAAGTAAAACTTACCCATATGTAAATTTAATGAAACATCTCCAAAAGTTCATGAAACTCACTTACTTGAAATATGTTGAATAACTTTTAGAGAGAGAAAGAGAGAGAGAAAGCATAAATCCACTTGAAAAGCTTACTTGAATCTTGTGTAAAAGAGAGAAATCATGGAGATAAGAGATAAAATTCAAGTAATTTGGTGTTTTATGGTGATTTTTATGGTGGGTAAGTGTTTTGAGTAAAAAGGAAGAGGTTGGGAAGGGATAAGTATAGGGTGGCTAAGAATGGGTTAGAATTTTGGGTTTTCTATAAAGTATAAAAAAGTAATTATTATTTTTTTCAAGCCGGTGCTATAGCACGAGTATCTTGGCACCACAACGCTAGACCTCGACTTGTAGGGGCTTCGCAACGCCACACTTTGTAAATTTTTTTTGTCTTCGCATCTTGGCATCGCAGCACCGAGTCTTAAAAAAAGATGGGCGCCGCAGTACCAGAATCGCCATACCCCTTTTTTTATTTTTTATCCTAGAAAAATAAATAAAAAATGAACGTCATAAAATAAAAATGTTAAGAAATGAAGAAACTTAGCTTGCATCCTAAGAAGCACTTGACTTATGGTCATTGGCATGATTATTTTTGATCATTTTCGGTCGGCTAAGGTGATTAAAGACTTTTGGCTATCAAATTTGCCTCCCCAATAATGTTTTAGTCTCTGCCCATTAACTTTGAAACTTCGATTGGAACTCTCATCTACAACTTTGATTACGTCATATGGGAACACTTTTGAAATTTTGAAAGGTCTGGACCATTAAGACTTAAGTTGTCCCGGAAATAACTTCAAACGTGAGTTATAGAGAAGAACATATTGACCTAGCTTAAACTTCTGCTCAACAATCTTCTTATCATGCCATCTCTTGGTTTTTCCCTTGTAAATCTTGTTATTTTCATAAGCTTAAAGTTGAAACTCATTCATCTCATTTAGCTACAACAGTCACCTTTAACCCGTGGCATGAAGACCGAAACTCAAATTCTTAATTGCCTAATATGCTTTATGTTCAAGCTCTACCAGAATGTGACAAGCTTTACCAAAAACCAATCTATAGGGAGACATCCCGATGGGTGTTTTATAAGTAATTCAGTATGCCCATAATGCATTATCCAATCTTTTGGACCAATTTTTTTTGGTTGGGCTAACTATCTTCTCCAATATCCTTTTGATCTCTCAATTTGACACTTCGGCTTGGCCACTAGTTTGGGGGTGATAGGCTATTGCAATTTTATGTTTAACCCTATATTTAGCAAAAAATGCTTCAAAATATTTATTGCAAAAGTGTAAACCCTCATCATTGATGATAGCTCTTTGTGTGCCAAACCGTGTGAATATATTCTTTTTCAAGAAGTTCATTATGACCTTTGAAGCATTGGTTGGAAAGGCATCTGCTTCAACCCACTTTAAGATGCAATCTATAGCAACTAGATGCAAAGATTATTGTACGAGGAAATAAATGGTCCCATAAAATCAATACCCTATACATAAAAAATCTCTACTTCTAGGATGTTATTGAGTGGCATCTCATTTCTCCTTGATATGTTGCGTACACTTTCACACCTGTCACATCTCAAAACAAATTAGTGATCATCTTTAAAATGAGTTGTCGAATAGAAGCTTGATTGTAGCACTTTGGCTGCAGTTCTTTCTCCTCCAAAATGTCCACTATAATTTGATGAATGACAATGCTGCAAAATATTTTCTGTTTCTCCCTTTAGTACACATTTTCTAATCTAATCTGCACACTGCTTAAACAAGAAAGGTTCATCCCAAAAATAATAGTTAAGATCATGCGAGAACTTTTTTTTTCTTGAAAAGTTAAATCAGAGTGAAAAACTCTACTTACGATATAATTGACATAATCGGCATACAATCTAATTCTTTTTTATTTACCTAGAAGAGATGCTCATTAAGAAATGTCTCATTAATTTGGATGGAATCACCAACATTTACCCCATTGTCTAATCATAAGACATAATTTGCCATTTGAGTTTTTGTTCCTTTTCTATCATGAATTTCTAAATCAAATTCTTGCCGGAGCAGTACCCATCGGATCAATCTTGGTTTGGCATCTTTCTTTTCAATTAAATACTTAATGGCAGAATGGTCAGTATAAACAATAAGTTAAGTACCCACAAGATATGATCTAAATTTATCAAAAGCAAATACCAAAGCAAGCAATTCTTTTTGAGTACTAGTATAATTTATTTTAGCACCTGTCAAAGTTTTGCTTTATAATTTATGGGATGAAAAACCTTTTTTTTTCTTTGTTTTATCACCGCACCAACTGTAAAATCACTTGCATCACACATGAGGTCAAAAGGAAAATTCCAATTCGGGGCAATAATAATAGGAGCAGAAACTAATATTTTCTTTAATTCTAGAAAAGAGGCTAAACATGCATTCTCAAAATTAATTGGTACCTCTTTTTTTAGGAGATTGCAAAGTGGTTTGGAAACCTTTGAAAAGTCTTTAATGAATCTTTGATAAAATCTGGCATGACCGAGAAAACTTCAAATTTCTTTGACTAATGTTGGAGCTAGAATTTTTTTATTATCTTAATATTTGCCTTGTCCACTTCTATGCCTTTCCTTGAAACTAAATGTCCCAAAATAATGTCTTCTTGTACCATCAAATTGCATTTTTCCCAATTTAGGGCCAAATTGGTTTCTTCACATCTTTGTAGCACCAGACCTAAATTATGCAAACATTTACCAAAAGAGTTTCCAAAAATTGAAAAATCATCCATAAATACATCTAGGAAATTTTCCACTATGTCAGAAAATATAGCCATCATGCATCTTCGGAAGGTTACTAGAGCATTACAAAGTCCGAATGGCATATTTTAAAAAGCAAAAGTCCTATAGGGGCATGTGAAGGTGGTTTTCTCTTGATCATCTGGTGTTATGGCAATCTGATTGTATCCTGAATAACAATCTAGGAAATACTAAAATTTTTTACCAGCTAACTTATCAAGCATTTGATCAATGATGGGCAAAAAAAAATGATCCTTCCTAGTAGCTTTATTATGTTTTTTACAATCCATGCACACTTGCCAATCGGTTACCATTCTTGTTGGAATGAGCTCATTATTGTCATTGAAAGCTATGGTCATCCCTCTTTTCTTTGGCATACATTTGACTGGACTTACCTAAGAACTATCTAAGATAGGATAAATGATGCCTGCATCTAACAACTTAATAATCTCTTTCTTAACCACATCTTTCATGATGGGATTAAGTCGGCGTTGATGCTCTATGGTGGCCCTATGATTATTTTCAAGAAGGAACTTATGCATGCAAATTGAAGGATTAATCCCCTTGATATCAGTAACTGACCACCCAAATGCTTTAATATGCTCTATAAGCACTCTAATTAATCTGTCTTCTTATTCATCATTAAAGGAAGAAGAAATGATAACAGGCAAAGTAGAATTTTGGCCAAGAAAAGCATACCTCAAATGTAAAGGGAGTTGTTTAAGCTCTAGAAAAAGTTACACCTTGATGAATGGTTTGGTTGGCATATCAGATAAAGGTCCCAGAGTCTTAAATTTGGAATTAGATCTAATTGAATGTGGTGAATTGAGTAACTTAAGACACTCGATAAACTCTTCATCATCCTTTTTGGAAGTAGACACCAGTGTTGCTTCAAAAAGATCAATAAGATAACTTTCTATAAAAACTTTATTTGTTGCCCTATCTGCCATATTTACTGCAAAACATTCATCAGATTTGTTAGAGAATTTCATAGCTTTAAAAACATTAAATGTTACCTTCTAGTCTTGAACTCTCATGGTAAGTTCACCTTTTTATACATCAACGAGAGTTCTACCTGTTACTAGAAAAGGTCTCCCTAGAATGATGGGTATTTCATGATCTTCTTCCATATCTAGAATTATGAAATCAGTTGGGAAGATAAATTTATCAACTTTCACTAAGACATTTTCAACAATGCCCCTCGGATAGGTGTAAGATCTGTCTGCCAATTGTAAAGTGACTATGGTGTGTGTTACCTCCCCCGAACCTAGATTCTTGTAAATGGAAAGAGACATCAAATTTATGCTTGCACCAAGATCACATAATGCCCTCTCAAAGAATTGGTTCCCAATGGTGTATGGAATAGTAAAACTTTCTAGATCTTTGAGTTTGGGTGAAAGTTTCTTTTATAACATAGCACTATACTCTTCTATAAGTGCAACAGTCTTAAATTCACCTAATATCCTTTTCTTTGACTGGATATCTTTCATGAATTTGACATAGCTAGGCATTTGTTATAAGGTTTCAGCAAAAACGAGTATTGATGTGAAATTCTTTAAATACCTCAAGGAACTTTTGGAATTGGTTGTCAAGTTTCTGCTTCTGAAGACGCTATGGAAAAGGTGGTGGTGGATAATCTTGAGGTTGTTGTTGTTGGATCCTGTCATTTTTTTTACCATCCCCCTTTTCTTTAGAAAAATATGGCTCCTTTTTTGCCTTCTCTATCTCTCTACCATTTCTTAGTGTGATGGCTTGGCAATGCTTCTTTTCATCTCTTCTCGGGTTATATTCAATGTTACTTCGAAGCATTGCCAAAGGTTGATTATTGATGGAAGAGGTAATCTGCCCAACTTGTGTGTCAAGATTCTTAAAAGATGTTGCTAGGGTCTGAATGATATTGTCTTGACTTTCATTTTTTACCCTCAGCTCCATAAACACATCTTCTATTGATGGCTTCCTTTCTTGAACTGAAACTTGGGGTTGGTTAGGGACCCGAGCTTGCTGAGAAAATCCAGGCAAAAATGCTTGCCTATTTGCAGTTGAAGGTCCTTGGTTATTATTCCAAGAAAAATTTGGATGATTTCGCCAACCCGAATTATAAGTATTTGAATAAGGGTTATTCTGTTGCCTGTTATAATTTCCAACGTAGTTAACTGATTCAGCATAATCAGAGCACTGCTTAGTAGAATGCCTATCCCCACATAATTCACAAACCATAAAAGAACTTAAAATTGAATGTACACTCATAGCATCTAGTTTCCTTGTAATTGCTGCAAGTTTAGCATGAAATGAAGTAATGGCATCAGTTTCATGAACTCCTGCAACTTTTCTTAGCAAACTTCTTTTAGTGGACCAATGATCATTATTGGATGCCATCTCCTTGAGTAACTCATAAGCTTTATCCGGTGATCTTCCCATAAATTAACCACCTATTGCAGCATTAATAATAGTTCTTATTTGATCCATCATTCCATTATAAAAAGTCTGAACTTGAAGCCATTTAGGAAGACCATGATGAGGACATTTTCGAAGCAACTCTTTGAATCTTTCCCAGCTTTGTACAGTGATTCTAAGTCATACTACATAAAGGAAATGATGTCATTCCTCAACCTTGCTATTTTGGTTGAAGGAAAATATTTGTAAGAAACTTTTGAGCTAAGTTATCCCAGGTAGTGATAGAGCCAGCTGGAAGTGAATTCAACCAACTCTTTGCCTTTTCCCGATTTGAGAAAGGAAATAGTCTCAATCCGATGGCATCATCTGAAACTCCATTGTGCTTGAAAGTATCGCATATTTCTAAAAAGTTCATAATGTGAGCATTAGGATCTTCACTAGGTAGACCACCAAATTGAACTGATGTCTGAATCATCTGAATAATGGCTGACGTTATTTCAAAGTTGTTAGGTTGAATGGTAGGTCTCTAGATACTAGAATGAATGCTTTATGCAAGAGGGACAGCAAATTCCCATAGACACTATGTATCTTCTTCTTCAGCCATTGTATTAATATGAGTCAAAGCTTGTAAATTCTCCCTTCGATGTCAGAGAAAAGTTCTTCCGAGTTCTAAATCAAAAAGAACAAGTTCCAAGTTTCTCGCTATTCGCATACAATGGCAAAAGCTACCTAAAAAGTAAAAATAAAAAATTAAAGTAAGAATAAATTTGCTTGGTATTAATATTAGCAAAATAATTTAGTAAAACAATTCCCTGGCAACGGTGCCTAAAACTTGTTGTCAAATTTATACCACACAAGTACACGTATCCTAAAAAGTAATATAGTAATGAATAGAGTATCATTCCCACGAGGTATTATACTAAATTTGCTAATTACTAAAATTAACATAATTTAATCTTATTCAAATAAGTAATTAAAAGATTTTTAATTAAAATTAAAATTAAACTAAACTAACTAAATTAAATTTAACCAAAATAACAAAGAAATTTAAGTGAAGTTTACTTAATCAGTAATAAAAAACCTAGGATTACAATTTCTCTCAACATTTTATTTGAATTTGTTCTATCTTCTTAACTTGACTAATGATATTAAGTTGTTAATCTAGAGTTCTAATTTATTTTTAAGTATATAAGTATCTTCCGATGGTCTTATAAAAATATCTCTCTTAATCAATTTACTATATTCCTATACAAATTGAATTAAAAGAAACTCATTAAGCTTATACTCTAATTTGGTTACATATGGCATACTCTTATATTCCTATCTAACATGCAGATCAATTCATCCTAATAAATGAATATGAAACATATATCATTCAATCCAGGTTTAAACCAAATTCCCTTTTCCAAGTTCATTAAGGTTACCAAATTAATCTAATTAGTGGCCAATTAACTAGATGCATTAAGAACAAGATTGAACAAATAACTTAATTATCATTAAATCAAGAAAAAAATAAAATAATCCAAACTACACGTTGAGTTCCATTGTAATCCTAGAAAAACAAATTTAGCTCATATTAATTAAATAAAGCACAAAATAATGAAGTTCCATCTTTATAAATATTACAATAAAGATAAAAAAAATGAGAGGAAAAAAGAAAACTGAGAATTATTAAATCTCGATCTTTAACTTCTTTGATCTTTCTCCTATTGTAAAATCTTGATAGCTTCTCTTCTTTTTTAAAACCAGCAGCTATAAAGTATCGAGGATGCTCTTAAACCTAAACATAAGGATCCTATTTATAGGTAAAACCCTAAAGTGAAGAGACTTGATTTGTAAGTAACCTGATCATGCATTTTTGGAATTTTCCAGCTTGGAATCACCTTGCTTTCTTGAGTCCACTTTCCTTCTTCATTAAGTTGTTATATTTTTGGAAGCTCCTTAGGGTTTTTACCTACAAAAATTAGGAAATTATTAAAATAACTAAAAAATTAAAATATAAGGAAAGTAAATAGGACTAAATTAAAAACTACTAAATATGAATGATATTTAAATAAAAATCTCTAAGACCTAGCTGATTTAATATGCAGAACAAGACTAAATAACTCTATTTTATAGAGTTATCAAAAGGCCTAATTTGGATAAGCTAATTAAAATAGTTTTAACTGGGCTCCATAAAACACTCCAAAGTGGGCCAACCTTTTAGGTATGTTAATAATAGGCTTAGTTAACCCAATAGTCAGGTCTAGCCTAACCTAATGTGTATTTAAATACATTATAAAAGCTTATTTGGCTGATTAAAAGCATCAAAAAAACCCTAGGTGCCAACCTTAGACTTTTTTAAGGGTTTGGGTGCAATACCTATGCTTCTCTAAGCTCCTTTTATGTTTTCATGGTTTTTCTGAGTCTTCTTGAATCGTTGTTGACATAACAAAAGTAGAAAAATAGTCTTCTAGCACTGAAAGATTAATTTTTCAAAAAAGTTATGAAATTGACCAAATATCAAAATCCCTATTTCCTAAACCTCTTTTAAGTCGATGGGTATTCCAAGGGATCTCAGAGTTTTTTTGATCATTATGAAGGTAGAAAATTAGTTCTCTATCTTAGTGGAATCAAGCAGAATCAAGAATTATGATTTCTTGGATCTGTTTACTAGCATCTATGAAAAATTGCTATTCCCAACAAGCTATTTCTTCATCTTTTTTGCTTAATAAGTAAGGGAATCATTCAGATCTGTACCTATTGGCGAGATACCTTTTGGTTAAGGCTTGAAAAGCCTTATGGCTAGCACCAGAGAACCATCGAACCTTATGAAGGCTCTAATAGGCATCTTTATAGATCAACGTTAGAGGCAGAACATTTATGTTGTTCTTGGCCTCGATAAGAGGCTGTAGTAATCAACTCATGGTGAGTTCTTGGAGAGATCACATACTTAGAGTTATTAATCTATAAATAGGTATGGTTTCTATCATATCTAAGTTTTAAATTACAGTCTGATCACATGTACATCACTTTCTAGAAATCTTGAAGAAATTCGAGTGTTTCTTTGTTTAATTTCCTGCGTATGCTTAATTTTGATTAAATTTTTATGTTTATATTGATACGCATGAGCTCAAAAATTTTTTTTTCAAATATAATATAAGGTATTTCTTTATCTATAAGATAAATTCATTAATAGTTATTTATATTTTTGTAGATAAAGCCCACAAAGGACATTGACTTTGCAAGGGAATTGTACAAGGTTACAATTGTTAGATCCGTATGCAACAAAGTCATGTTTCTAAAACTATTTATCATCATCATATTATTAGGACAGGGCATTGATAGGGCATGAAGACTAGTATATGTTAAACCTTTATGAATATGATGCATGCAACCAATCTTATTAATTGAATTATACAGATACTTAGGGATAGGATATGGGTGCTTGTTTTAAGAACAAATTCATTGAACAAGAGCCATTATGGGAGTTCCACTTAGTATTTCACTCAAGTGTCTATGAAAATACTCTCATGTGTCAATAGTTTAAGTGGTCCTTAGACTTGTAATTATTGGTGTATGCTCTAGAACCAATTGGCTTGGATGAGGCATATATAATCTAAACCAATCACTTTAGTTAGTGATTCATGGTTTTCCTTCATATTGGTGGTCTGATTAACAATAATGCAAACATTAATTAGACGAAGCCCATAAAAAACAATGGCATTGTAAAGTTAGTAATGAGTTGCAACAATGAGATCCTTTTGCATCAAAGCTGTATTTCTAAAATGTTCTTAGTCATCATATTGTCAAGATAGGGTATTGACAGCACAAAGACTAGCATAGCTAAGCCTTCATGCATTTGATGTATGCAATTCTTTGATCTCATAAAAGTTAAAGTATAGAGATACTTGAAGATAGCTATAGGTGTTTGTTTTATGGAAGCAAAATCACCGAACATGGCTCGTATGAGAACTCCATTTAATATAAGTCACTCAATTGTCTACGGAATATGTTCTCATATGGCATTCATGTATATTAGTCCTCAAACTTGTGATATGAGGTTATCTCATATAAAGAGTGTCATACTTGGATTTGTTCGGAACGAGTCCATATTAGATAGATGCTTAAAGTAAGGTATGTTGGGTATGACATGAATCATATGGTGGGTAAATAAGTGGTTTAAAGAGGATTCACCACTCTAAGTGACATTGGAGACATATCTCATATGTTTTTGGCTTTAGTTAACTTAATAAAGTCATTAGACAATGCATGATGAATTTAAAAGAAATTATTTCTCTAAATTATTGAGGTTAACCAAAAACTATAAGAATTAGTATGGATTGATACATGAGTAGATGTTGCACCACGCTTATGCTCTTCCTAGGATACCTGGTGAAAAGACCGAAGTACACTAAGAGGCTAGTTACTAAAAGGTTTATTATAAAGATCATATTGACTCTTCTTGCATACTGGGTGCCCATGATGCATTGTTAGAGGCCAATCACTGTCTATAAATATAAATACACTTATTTGGGTAATTATATTTATTATCATTATGATAAAAGCCTAATGGGTCACACATAATAAGATGATATACTGGATTAAAATCAGGATTTAGTTAGGTATAACTTAGTTTACTAAAAGGTATAATGAGGAGGACTTAATTGAATTAGTTTAATTAAATATTATTAAACACATAAATTTAGATTTATAAAATCAATTAAAGATATCTTGATATGGCAATAAAGATAAGAATGTCTTATCAAGATAATGTCTATTTATAGACATGGTTTTAGGATAATATTAAACAAGGCTAAATAATTATATTTAAAAAATTAAATAATTATTTGATAATTATTTAGTTAATTATTTAATGCTATTTACATGAAGTAGAAATTGTTTTACTTGGATTAGAAAATTTAATTATAAGTTAAATTATCTAACATGTAAATTTAAAGGTTAGGCAAAAAGCCCTAATTATCAAGTCAAGAGAGTTTTTTGTGAAATACTCTAAGTTAGGCTTGCTAATAGGCTTGGCACATGGAATAGAAATCTTTGATGTGTTATTGGGATAAAATATTAATAAGTTACTATTAAGGCCTAATTTTGGATATGCTAATTAAAATATTTTTAATTGGGCTTAAAAAACCACTCTAAAATAGGACCATCTTCTGGGTATGCTAGTAATAGGCGCAGCTGACCCATTAGTCAAGCCTAACCTAGCCCAAGATATATATAAATGCATTATTAAGGCTTTTTGGTGACGAGAAAGGATAGAAGAAACCCTAGGCGATAACCTTAGACTTCCCTAAAGGGTTTAGCTCAACTCTTTGCTTCTTTAAGCTCTCTTTGCGTAATCTTGCTTTTTCTGATTATTGCTAAATCATTCTTGACACTATGGAAAGAAAAATAGTTTTCTAGAATTAACAAATAGCTTTTTCATGAAAGTTGAACCAAATCTCAAATCCATGCTTTCTTAAGCTTAATTGTGCTGATTTGCATTCTAAGTATCAAAAAATGTTTTTGATTACAATGAAAGATAGAAATTCAGTTTTCTATCTTAAAAGAATCAACTAAAGTCAAGAATTATGATTTTTTGGATTCGTTTACTAGCATATGCGAAATATAGCTACTTCTCCACAAAGTTATTTCTCCTTCTCTTTGGTATAATAGGTAAGGGAATGGTTATAGGATCACATCAAATCTATAGTTATTAGCTGTATATCTTTTTCTTAAAGCTTAAAAAGCCTATGGGCTAGAACCAGAGAACATCGGACCATATGAAGGCTCAAATAGGATCTGTGTGGATCACCATTAGAGGTAGAATACTTGGACTACTTATGGCCTCAAGAAAAGATCGTAATAATCAACCTATGGTGTGTTCGTGTACTTAGATTACAAGTCTCTAAGCAAGTATGATTTCTATCATATCTATATTTTAAATTACAATCTGACCACATGTACATCTTTTCCTAAGATCTTGAAGAAATCTAGATACTTCTCTGTTTACTTTCCACTATATACATGAGCTAAGGGTTTCCTTTCGATGATAATAGAGCATAAAGTTTGTAGATTACATGTGGTCTAGCACGTCGATTTCTAGTGATAATTAATCTGATTGATTTATGTGTTGATTTGGTGATTTTTTATGTGTAGTAAAATTCTTAAAATTTAGTTTTTCTTTAATTTTTAAATCTAGACAACATTTAATTTTTGGCTTTAATCATGTTTAAAAGTGTTTAAACAATTAATTAAAATTGTTTTAATAAATTCAAATTAAAATCTTAACATGTCTTAAGCTTTTTAGGTTGTTTCAATTTTTTATAAGTTTCTTAAATTAAAAATTAAAGAGATTGTTTCTTTTTAATTTTAATATTCCAGTATTTTAATCTCTATTTATTCTTTATATTAATTAGTTTAAAATGTGCTTTTTCTAATTAAAGTGATAATAGAGTCATCTGTCAATGTTTTGGTGTTGATTATTCTAAGATGGCTCCATTTTAGTGTTTTGATGGTTTTGAAATTTTTAATAGCTATTAATGTGACCATTTCCTTGTTTTTCCACCTTGAAAGTGTCATGAAAAGTTCATAATACCTACTGAAAAAATTAGGTTAAAATCAAAGTTGAAAACATTTCAATTCTAGGCTATATTAGGTGCACTAGGTGCATGTGTTGATTGTGCTATCTTGTCTTTGTTTTGGTGACCTTGGTGCGGTATCCATGGAAGCAAGATGTTGCTATAAATTTGCTGTATTTTTAGAGGTTTAGTGGGAGGAAGACAATAGTATTCGAGTTGAATTAGTATGGCTAAGATAGCCATGCATGGAGCAACCTTCTACTTAGATTAGGATTTCCTTAAAGGTTGTGATCCATTAAAACTTTACTTATTATCAAACACTTAATTATCCAATTAAATTAATTTTCTTAAATTGTTTAAGTTATGAATTGGATAATATAATAAGCATGGAATTAAAATTCAATTAAATTGTTTAATTCAAATATATATTTAATTTAAATGATTAATCTTACTTGGAATAGGATTTGTTCTAATGGGATTAGAATAAATGTTAATCATAAAAGAAAATCATTTTCTTAGTTAAATTAAATATGGATCAATTACTAGGACTTTGAAAAATTGGAAACTATTAGGACAAAGTTATCTAAAGGTTAGATAACGTCTTGATTAAGACAAATAACCTAAAAGTTGGGTAATGTCTAATTTAATATCTTAAAAATGTTGTTTTGAAAAACAAGTTTCCTAAATGGATTGGGAAATATGAGATGTATAATGGTTTGTCTAAATTCGGACAAAGTTATCTAAATTAGATAATATCCTAATTAAGAAAAACAAGCTAAAAGTTAGGTGATGTTCAATTTAAGAAATGCATCCTAAAAGTTAGGAATTTAACTAATAATGTTTTAATTAAAGAACCAAAATTACTAAATAATTTGATAAATCATCTCAAATTGTTTGATAAGATTTATGCAAATGACACATAAGATCACCAAATGGTACTGGCTAGCTTATTTAATTTCATGTTTATAATATGATTATGCTAGCATAAGGATGATTATGGGCTAAACCTTAGTATGACTAGGTTATGGATGGTTGAATTTTTTTCTTTTGGTATTTATTTTATAAATAGGGTCTGTAAACCTTGCCTTCTCTTTTAATTCTAGGTTGTAAATTCTCTTCTCACCTAACTCCTTTCGAATGTAACTTGAGGTTTCTTACAATGATATGTAACGGTTACATAAGACTTGTAGATTTAGATTTAGGTTAAGATTAGAATTTATGTAAATCTAAGATAAAAAGATGATGATGCCAAGAAGAAAGGACCAAGGAGATCATCTTTAAGACTTGCGAAGACCTTCTACGATATCCTTAGGAATTTGACCAAATAGTTTCCTAATGGCTCAAGGAAACTAGATAGATACAGTCCATAATCATCCTAGTAGATTGCATATGTTAGATTTATTTTGAATATATATATATGTGATATATGATTGAACAAATGCTAAGTATGCTAATCAAATAAAGCAATGAGACCTAAGATAAATGATTAAAATCCTTTGTAAAATATTGAGCCCATGCCTAAGCATGATCTGACACCTTCCATTATTCATAACAAGATACCTGAGTTCTAGCTACTAGGATTTGTTGAGCTAACTTAAGGTCCTTTTCACTCGAGCTATTTGAGTTCTAAATGATAGGCTTTACTTAACTAACGTTGTGCTATTCGGATGTGTATAACTTGACCACATAGCATTAGAGGCGATAGTTAGTTGAAATACATACAATGTATTTAGGCAAAGAATTGACATCTAACTGATTTAGGAGTTGTATAGAGATGCAATCAGTAAACAAAGTTACCTATTTAATTAGTTGTTTTATTATTTTTTGAGCTGAGTCAAGGTGATGGAAGGACGAAAGGGATGCCTAACTCATTAAGAAAATTCAAATGTTGGACTTCTTAGATATGATTGAAGGCTATAATCTCGATACAATAATGAGGATAATCATTAAAGTTGTAAAACCTTACTTAACGGTTGAAATTGCAAATTATCAACTACAAAATGCTTTAGTTCATAATGGATATAAACACAACATGATTAATAGACTATCATTAAATGAGCATATGTGATGCTAATAAGTTTTAATGGCTTAGACTCAATTGACTAGGCCCATATTGAATGGCATATCTAAGAATGGCCTACTGGGATAAGGGTAGACTATCAAGTTCATATCGATGACCTTCATTAGGCTGCATTATGATGATGGCTAGTATGGTGCCTGAACTCTAAAAGGAGCAACTAGCTATTTAAGCTCGTGAAATCATTTGAAACTTTAAAAAATTGTTCTATGAAGATAATCATAATGTGAGGTTTGACATTCCTAGGGAATTATTCCTAAGCAAGATGCTTGCATACGATAGGATGTCTTTCAAGGCCTGAGCACTTTAGATGGATCATGTTCCATGCATCATCCATATACTTTCTTTTGAAGAAAGATAATGGAGATCATAAAAGAATATGCCAACATTATAGAGACCCAAATTAATAGAGTAAAGATGACAAAAAATTGTGATATGATCAAACTTAGGAAACTTATAGAAATTTCAATATTAGATATACAATTAGATTAATTCACTTCTCTTGGTATATGGTACCTAGAGGGTAATGCTTAAATATGACATATGGTAAGGCCAAATGAAAGGAGTAGTGAAGATGGACCATAGAGAAAGGCAACCTTGTTGATATTGATCAAAGCTTACCTTTTTGATTAATGTTTTTGAAACATAATCTTGATTTATTCGTAAACGTAAAATGTTTGTATTAGTTTTTACATGCCAATTAAGGATGATGCTAGCATTAGATGCCAAGCTTAGATTCAATCCTTATTGAATAAATCATTAATCATAGAATTTGTTCTATGTTATGGCCTTATTTTTCTCAAACATACACTTGTAATAGTATTAGGAATACAAAATGGCCTATACCTTATAGGATTCAAAAATAGTTTTTGAATCCAATTCCTTTTAAATCTACAAATGTTAGATTAGTTGGAAGCATTTATGATTCTTTAAAAGTTAAAGATCATAATTTACCTAGTAGTAAAGAGCCATGATGTTAAAAATGTAATTATTTGGAAAGTGTTCAAAAATAGAGCAGATTGCATGTTTATATCCTAAAGTTCATAAACAAACTCTTTTTTTAGGCCAACAAAAGGAGTTAAATTTGGATTATTAGCTTACATGCTAATAAAAGATACCTAATAGTTGTTGAAATAACAACTGAGCCATATGACTAAAGCTGGGTCTCATTGTAATCCAAATCATTAATAACCTTGATAATGAGATTATTATAAATGTAACAGAAACATATTCTCATTACCGTGACGTGCCTTTCGCACACATATGGTTGATGCTATGACTTAAAAACAAAATGAGAGAGAGCTAGGACTGGCCTTTGAATCATCCCTTGATCAAGATTCGACTTAGGTGTGATAAGGTGAAAGTTAAGAGGAGGACCATTAGACGAATTGATTGAACACCCGATCTTGAGTGGCCATTACAAAACGGCCATGACTTGGACTTGCCATCGACCATTTTGGGCTAGGTATGATTGGATAACTATTAAAATTAGTTATTTTGAGTTATGAAACTCACAACACTGATTTTACGAACTGCATATACCAGAGTTTGTTTTTAAGGTCTGAGAGTTAGTTACGCTTGAAGAAGGATGAACACCCCCATGATGCCTAAAATTAGTACCATCTAGCCATAAATTATCAAAGTCTCAGTTTTCCTTAGTTTTTCATGTGATCATTATTTATTTGTAATCCCCTTATTATGAATGCAAATTTTTAAATATTGGATCCAAGCTTTTTTATAAAAGTTTAATTAATATCTCCCTATGCAAACCAAAAGGGAAGACAAACATAAAGGATTCGATAAAATGAGGTCTGAATTGATTTGGAAAAGGATATATGTTGAGCACTGGAGGAATACTGACATAGAATATTGCCTTAGATGAAATTCGAGTTTTCAAAGACATGAATGCAAATCACCGTCAAGAAGAGAAATGGGTTAGTAAGACATAGAGGAATACAATAAAAAATACATTAAAAGTAAACAAATGAAAATAAAAGAAAGAATAGTCAGGATGTATCTTGTAATTGACCTCTATTATTGACGAATAATTAAATTGACAATTTTAAGACACGTTTAGATTCGAAGGACAACTTAGGTGTAAAAAGGTTGATAAAAGATCCAAAGAAGCCCATAGGAGAGAAAAACTTAGATTTTGATGTATTTTTGAAAAGCAAGGTTGGAGTATCCTTTCGAAGAAAAAGAGGTTGGAAAATCCCTTCAAAAACGTGGACTTTGAGTATCCCTTCAAAAAGAGAAAATTTGACTGATTTTTAAAAATCAAAATTTTTGGAATTTTTGAAGAAAAGAAATTTTAAGATGGAAAATATTTTAAATTGGGAATGGAAATTAATTTTGAAAAGCATTTTTGAGCTTTGATCTGAACCTAAAGGGACTAATGTCGTGAGTCATGATTCCATAGAGAAAATCACTAAATATATTTTGAGTCATTTAAATGATTAAAAATATTGTTTTGGGAAAATGCAAGTAATTTTCCCAAGTTAAGCAAATATATGAACAGCATCATGCTATCCACATTCCCAAATTTTGGTTTGGTCGATGGTTTCTAGTGGCTAATGAGATACCACTGGAAAAGAAGCTCGATAAGGATTAATGTAAAAATATTTCAAAAAATTCCTAAAAAATCACTTTCTAGGCAAAATTAATTTTAAAAACCGAGTCTGAGTCAATAATGACATCAAATGTAAGGAAAGGGGAATGACGAACTTTAAAAAATCATCCCATATTTGTTTGGAATCATTAAATTGCAATATCTTTTTGGAAAAGGAATTTTATAAACTTTGTGAGAAAAATATTTTAAAAAATAGCTTAATCATTTAATCGGTTAGACTTGCCCCAATAGTATGTGAATCTCTAATTCCAAGGGTTCTAAATAGTGAAGATTCAAAAAATCATAATTCTCACATTTAGAGTGATCCCGAGGCAAACGACACATCTTTGCAAAGGTAATTCAAAGCCCTTTCCAAGTAAATATTGGAAAATTCCAAAAAATCATTTGGATTCCAGAAAAGAATTTTTCAATTTGGGCCGCTATGCTGCTAGTACTAAACTGAGGATTTCTTCAAGTTAAGGCTTTTATGATCATGCATCAAGGTGTTGGACATGCAAATGTCCAACCGTTAAGGCCTATGACAGTGGAGTAATGGACCAATCCAGCTCCTATAGAATAGGATGCCAAGCCATCCACTATCCATACCAATGGTAACAATATGCTCAAAACAAAACTCAAACTAAACACCTGCAAACAATTTTAATTTTTATTAAAAAACATAATTTATTTGGCCTAATTAGGCCATGATCCCAAACATTTATACTTGACATATTCCTAAGATTAGAGAGCCTATGTATTAAAAAAATTAAGTCCATGCTAATCCCCATTGATTAAGGTTAGTATAGATTTAGCTTAAGGTTGGTTTTACAAAATCAAATTTCAGCCCACATCAAGCAAACATTATAATCAAAATGTTATGGACTAAAAAAGTAAACATGAAGTCAAACGCTCAAGGCATAGTTAGGTAAACGGAATATGGCATTTTAACAATCATTAGGTGACCAAAACATAAGCAATGACACACAAGCAACATTTAGTCATGTAATAATAGGTATAAAGCATTATAAATCAAAGTGTTGAGATAAAGCAAACTACAAAAACTAAAGTACAAGGTGGCAAAATGGAAATAGGGCAAGAAACGTGATTTTTCAGCTACCAAAATATGATAAAAACATTAGACACACAACCACATCAAACAAGCTTAAAAATGCATCAATCCTCTAAGTTTCATGGTTGTCATTCAAAGGGCTTGTTAAAATGGCATGAAAAAAACAAAAATGATAAAAGAAAAAGATGTAAAAGAAAAGGTGAAGGAAATATACTACAAAATAAACCTTAAAGCTTGCTTAAATCTCCTTGTCAGTATAACACCTCCATGCTTGGCTTTGATTGCTATAGACTTTTTCTTCTTTTTTTTTTATTGCTATGAATTTCTTGTTGTTGATTTTTTTCTAGGGCTGGTGGCTGAATGAAGAAAAATAGGAGAGATCCATTTCATGAAAGCCAACATGTTGGCTTTATAAAAGGCCATTTGGCCAACACCATGCTAGGGCAAAAGGGCACTTTTGTCTTTGGGTTATCAAAAATGACGAGTGATGGTGTATTAGAGTGTGCTTTCAATTTTTAATTGGTCAAAGAACTGATACTCAAGTACTAACTAACTACTAAAGTTCTAAAATATCCTTTAAATATTAATTTTTGCCTTTATATACCCCACCATCAAGCTAATTCGGTCATTAAAAAAATCATTAACCTAACCCAATAGGCCCAAAATTAATTCAAATAATGGACATATTGAATCAAAATAATTTTAATAAGGCCCATCAAGAATTTAAAATATTTTAAAAGATGACCCAATATAATTAAATAAAATAAGCCCAAATAAAATAATGAAATATGCACATGCGCCCTATTGCATTCAATATATAACTTTTAAGGCTTTATCTTAAATTAAATAATTTATGACCCATATAATTAAATAAAATAAGCCCAAATAAAATAATTAAATATGCACGTTGTCCCTATTTTATTTAATGTATATTTCTTAAGGCTTGATCTGAAATTAAATAATTTATGATCCAATATAATTAAATAAAAATAGGCTCAAATTAAATAATTAAATATAGATGTAGGCCATATTTTATTTAATATATATTTCTTAAAGCTTGGTCTTAAATTAAAAAATTTATGACCTAATATAATTAAACAAAATAGGCCCAAATAAAATAATTAAATATGCACATGGGCCCTATTTTATTTAATATATATTTTTTAAGGCTTGGTCTTAAATTAAATAATTTATGACCTAATATAATTAAATAAAATAGATCTAAATAAAATAATTAAATATACATGTGGACTCTATTTTATTTAATATATATTTCTTAAGGCTTAGTCTTAAATTAAATAGTTTACAACCTTACCTTAGCTAGGAATGATGGGGATTGGACATGAGCTTGTACAAATGACCTCAATGGTGCCTTGGACAATGGCTTCTGATGCTCTGAATGTTGGCCCGGACAAAATAAAGTGTCTGCAGCTACCCCTCTTTGGCTGTTGCTAAGCATAAGGAAGAAGGCAAAAACAAAATAGACATTATTTTGTCTAAGGTATAACTTTGCTCTTTAGGTGCCTACAAAAAAATGGCTAGTTATTACTACACTGAAATAGGCTAAGTATGTTGGTAGCTATCCTAACTGATAATAAAATTTCAAAGAGTTTTGTTGGGTTTGACCTTCCTATTAGGTTTGCAATTTCTTAGGCTTGACCTCCTAGGCAATGCCAGCTAGTGCGAGCTTTGACGCGATAGGTATCCAACTCTTTGTGGATTAAGGTAGGTAGGTGTCCTATTCTTTGACGAATGAGGTAGGCATGTGTCCTACTTTTTAAGGAATAAGGTAAGTATGTGTCCTCCTCTTTTCGAGGAATGAGGTAGGTAACTGTCTTACTCTTTGAGGACTGAGGTAGGTACATGTCTGTTCTTTGAAGATTGAGGTAGGTAGGCATTTTATTCTTTAAGGATTGAGGTAGGTAGATCCTGCTTTTTGAGGATTAGTGGTAGGTAGGCATCTTGCTCGTTCAAGACTAAAGTAAATAGATGTCTTGCTCTTTAAGGACTGAGGCAGATAGGCATCTTGCTTTTTAAGGACTAAGGTAAGTAAGCATCCTACTCTTTAAGGACTGATGTAGGTATGCGTCTTGCTCTTTGAAGACTGAGGTAAGTAAGTGTCTTACTTTTTAAGGACTAAGGTAGGTCGGCATCCTCCTCTTTGAGGATTGAGAAAAAAAAAAGGTGTCCTGCTGTTTGAGGACTGAAAGGAAAAAATGGTGTCTAAATATTTATGGACAAAAAAGAAAAAATGTGTTCTACTCTTGAGGACTAAAAGAAAAAAGGTGTCTTGCTGTTTAAGGACTAAAAGAAGATAAGAGTGTCAAGCTCTTTGTGGACTAAAAGGAGAAAAAGGTGTCCTATTCTTGGAAGACTAAGAGAAAAAATGTGTCCTGCTTTTTGAAGACTAAAAAGGAAAAAAGATGTCCTACTTTTTGAGGACTAAAAGGAAAAATGTGTCTTACTCTTTGAGGACTAAAATGGAAAAAAGGTGTCTGCTCTTTGAGGACTAAAAGGAAAAAAAAACGTCCAGCTCTTTATAGACTAAAAGATATAAATTTAAGTATCTTACCTAGAGCCTTTTGGGGTTTTTTGAAAACATAAATATGTACTTAAAATCCTTTACTGGTGTGACTTTCATGAGTAGGAGTTTGTACCTAAAAGATATTAATTGTTGCATGAATGATGATAAAGATGTAAATGCATGTTTAAGTGATACAAATGTGATGATTTAAAAGCCTAATCTAGTAATTGCCTTTGGAGTTTTGAATTACCTTTCATCTTTGAGTTTTATTAGGTTTTCTATGTTTTAAGGTTTTTCGATGTTCAGAAGACATTTTTCGAATGGTCGAGGTCATTTTTGAATGTTGAGGTGATCTGTGATGCGTAGAAAGGCTCGTATTAATAGGATGACAAACTTAGCGAACTGGTTCTTATTATGCCTTGAATGATGCACTTGATGGTTTAAACTGACTTATAGGAATATGGTTTGAAGGCAAGGGTCAAAGATCATTGATTTGGCTCTATCTTTTGGCTAAGGTTTAATAGGGGACTTTTTTTATAATGTTTTTCAAGAAAGAAAAAGTGATGTATGCTATGATGTCAAGCCCCAGTAGAGATGTGATGTTATACAGTGTTATGGGTAAATTGATAATGATGCCTCATGCGATGTTATACGGTGTTATGGGCAAATTAATAATGATGCCTCATGCATGAAATGATGTACATGCATGTGAAGTAGCACAGTGCAAATGTTTATAAATACGAAGGCACGAGAATGCAATTCACATGAACATAAACATCTAAAAACATGGGTGCCCTTTATTGCTATTGGATATGAATGGGAATACAGATGAATTTTAATGCTCATGTATGAAAATGCACATAAGTTTTAATGCTTAAGTGCAAATGCAACTTGTTTGTAGGCAAAAATGTATATAAGTGCTAATGCTATTAAATAAGAATGCAAATAGGTATAAGTATGGTAAGTGAGAATGCACATGAGTAGAGATGCTTGAAAAATAAATGGATATAAAGGAAAATGCTTATGAGTGCACATGCATGAAAGTGAATGCACATGAGTGCAAATGCAAATAATAAGAATGCACATGAGCGCTCTTATAGGTAAATGAGAATGTACGTGACTACAAACACTCGAGAATATAAACTGATATAAAGAAGAATGCATATGAGTGCTAATAACTATGAGTGAAGATGTTGATGAGTGGCGATGCTTAATGGATATGAAAAAAAATGCACATGAGTACAAACAGCTACTTATGAGTGAGAATGCATGTGAGTGAAAATGTAAATGAGTGTGATTATACAAGAAAAATGTTTGAGCATGAGTTTGGCTATGTACAACTGGACATGAAGGAGGATGCATGTGGTTGTGAATGCATTTAAGTATAGATGCAGTGAATAAGAATGCACGTGAGTGCAGATGCTCATGAATAAGGATGCACATGAGTAACAATGCTCATAAGCATAGGTGCCCATTAATGCAAAGGTTTGTTAGTATGGATGTACACGGCGAAGATAAATGCTTGTGATTATGGACCTACATAAGAGAAGGTTCACGTAATTGTAAATGCATAAAGGTATGGATACCCTTGAATACAAACACTAAAACTAGCCATCATGCAAATGCTATAATTGATGATGATGCAACTACGCTCGAAATGAAGTGTATTTTGATGAATAATGCTCAAATGCTTAAGTAAAAGATGCATGTGAGTGATGATTGGTAGTCGATGTTATTCGTATCCATAAAGGGCGTAAAGGTCGAGACTATAGATGTTTCTTTTTTTAAATCTGGCTTCCTCTTAATGGTTTTTCTTTTCAAATTAAAAGGCATTCTAATCTTAAACTTTACCTAGTAATTAGAAAAGCCTTTGGCTTTCTTTGTTTGGAATGTTGATTTGATGAAAAATCTTAAGTTAGCATGATATTTAAATCTTTTAAAGACTAATGATCTATGGTTAAAAGATTTCTTGAATGGCCACTGGCCTTTTTTATTAACATGAAGAGTTTAGAAAGGGTTTTGATCGTTCAAGAAGGTTTTCAGGACAAGTGAAATGGCTTATTATTCTTCTAAGCTCATAAATGGACCAATCCTTATAGAACATGAACATATTAGAAACTAAACAAATTTAGGATTCTTTTAAGCCTTCTACCATTGATACTGTGACTGACACTACAATTGGCCATGATAGGTTTAGGGTTGTAAGGATGATTTGGGAAAGGTGAGGATTTAGTTCAAAGAGTTGGTCCCTCTAAGGCTGTCAATTTAGGATGTTTAAGGATTTCTAGGTGTCCTTAGATTTCTTTGGAATGATAATTTCCTTGTCAAAATCCCAGTAATCCTATGAGTGGCACAAAAATTCTCTATTCTGCTCTAGACTGCCATTCTTGAGTTTTCACCCTAAAGCTTCAATCTTTTTTTTTCTTTTTTTTTTGATAGCATCACTATGCTTCTCAAGAAGGCCTAAAATTTGTCAAAATAATAGTTTCTTGAAGAATGGGTACATCAGTTTCATATAGCCATGCTTAATCGAAATGGACTTTAGAGAACTGTAATGCAGGGTTCATGGTTCTGAAAGAAAAGATATGAAGGCCCAAATTTAGTTTATAAGGGTGATTGGATTAAGGATCATTTGTTTTCATGAAGGCATACATCTTTTTTGCTTTTGGGATATCTTTGTTTTTGATAGTTCATTCCTCTTTATTGCTTTTGCTTTTATTTTTTGATATATTTTCATTTTTGTATTTTCGCTTTTTTCTTCTGTTTTTATTTTTCTAGAGGGAAAACTTGGCATATTCATACTTACCCCTTGATGTCGAGCAGCTTCATAATTATAGAGTGGGATATTTGCCTCCATGTATTTTAGAAAGGTTTTCTCTTTTCCCCCAGATATGGAGGTTGATCTTTAATTAGGGTTTCAACATAATGAATTTGTTAGGCTTAAAAGGGGAAGCAATGGGAGAAATTTTTTAACTCATGAAAAGATGATGAAAGATGACTATTTTTCATCTCAAACATGATTATGTGAACTGAAAAATCATTTCATAGAGAAAGTTCCTTAAAGATATATTAAAGCCTTTAATCACATGATGCCACATTCAATTTCCATTTTTTGCTTTTTCAAATGCATGCGTTAATTCTGTTTTTCACTCCATATGCTTAGGCATGCCCCATTTTGATTTGTCACTGATGGGAAATTATGTAATACTAAGGTTGAGGTGGTAGGGAATACTTCATGTTTGATTCTCAATGTTTTCCATTAATAAGGGATAGATTCTAGGACATCAAAATGATAAAGAAAAAACTAGAGGTAGGGACCCTGGTAGGCCACAAGACATTTCTTAAGAAGGGCATTTAGTAAATGGTCTAGAGGTATCAAAATGAAAGAGGAGAATTAGGGATAAAAGGTCATGGCAAGACCTAAGACATGCCTTGAGAAAGGCTTTTGGTTTATGGTTTGAAGGTATTAAAATGAAAAACTAGGGATAAGGGGTCATGGCAGGACCTAAGGCATGCCTCAAAAAAGGCTTTTGGTGCATGGTTTAAAGGTATCAAAAAGAAAGAATTAAGGATAAAAAGTCATGATAAGACCCAAGGCATGTTCGATGAAGGCTTTTTGGGGAACTAGTTTGAAAGGATCAAGAAAGGAGAATTAGAGATAAGAGGTTATGGTAAGACCCAAGGCATGCCTTGAGAATGGCTTTTGGGGTATAAGTTTGGAGGTGTTGGAATGAAAGAGAAGAGATATGGTCCAAAGCTTTTCGTAAGGACATAAGACAGTTTTATATGTTGCCATAAAAGGTGATTTGAAGAGCTATTAGGGTACGGCTTAATGGTTTAGGTTTCAGTTTCTTAAGAAGAAGGTGGACGTCTCTGGTACAATCCTGATACATGCCAAATTACTGTTGATAGGATTTGAATATCACATTTTTTTTATTTCTAAAGTATAAAAATTTTAAAAGATTAGTCGTTATCTTTCCTAGCCTAAGTTGGGGTTTTCTATTTGATGATTCTGTGTAGCCAGGTAGGTATGGTTCACGGTACTAAAAATTGATTTCCTAAACTTTTGGGTTTTTTGATTAACTAGTTTTTTGCATGAAAAAACTTGAAAAAATATGAAGAATGCAAGTAATCAATAGTATTCTCGAGGCTTTAAATACCACGCTTTCATTAAATATATGATTCAAAGTTCAAACATGTTAATCTCATGAAAATGACAATTAAAAGATAAAAGCTTTTCATACGAAGCATACAAAATTGGAATGCCCATATTACCCTAAGTTCACACATCTCTTTTCACTCTTTCAATTCATCAAGATCTAGATGCCCCACTTTGATCAATTGCTGCATTTTTTTCTTCAAAGCCTCATATTTTTTTTATGGAATAACCTATACACTAATATGGCAGCCATAAGAAATTGTAGTGCTATGGCCCTTTAAATATGGCTGCCTCATAAACTTAGAGTGAATTGGTGAAATCAACTGATCTTGAATGAGTCTGGCAAGTAAATCTATGTATGATACCAAGATCAGCTTTATGAAAGTCATATCTCGATTGCCTCGCTGTTGTTTCTGAGTATTCCTTAACCTATTTTGCTAATCGGCAGGCTCGTTTAGAGTCATGTGCATTAGGCTATGCATAAAATACTTGTAAGGGAAGGTTTGAGTAAGTATTCAATGCAACAACACCTTAAGATGGGTGAACCATTTAGCTTGCAGTGTATAGGTGGTAGGACTAGGTTAAGGGCGCAGAGTTGGCTATCATAGCTAGCTATATCCACTTTTCCTTTTTCATTCATGGACTTCTTAATACTAGTGCCAAGGAATGGTTAGGAGTTGACTAAAAGGCATCCTTGGTCAAAAAATAGGTCAACCTATAATGAGAGAGGGTCGTGATAATAGACTTCAAATATCAACCAGAGTGTGAAACACAGGGGCTCTACGAAGGTCATCTCAAGTTCAACAAAGTGCACCTTTATCTTTGACATTGGCAGAGGTAAGGGTGACTTATAAAGGTAAATTGTTTTTATTTTATCACAGTTTAAGATCATCCCTATTAGTTCCAAGAGTTGCCTCTTCATTTCCTACAAATCTTGTTTGACCCCTCTAACAATTCCTTCCAAGGCACTAACATGCATCTCCAATAGATTTGTCGGACTTTGACTCACTTGGCTAGTTACAGATGATGATGCCCCTTTATTGAAATCCTCTTCGACCTTAAGAAAATTGATAATTATTCCCATTACTTTTATGAGTTGTCCCCTTAGTTCTTGAACATCATGCTCCAGTTCTTCTTGGATGTTTTCCAAAGCACTGACTCTTGCTCCTAACTAATCCCCCACGTTACACCATTTTATGCAAACAACATGTTGATTTAGTGTTATGTAATGATTAATGCATAAATGTACTAAGGAATAATGACTAAGAATGGTAGATAAGACTTAACAAGGATGTTTATCTAAACTTGTGAGACTTAAAATGGTATAAATGTTGTGGAAGGTTACATGCATTTATGCATGTAAGAGAGCGCAATGAAGATATAAGATGTGAGAAAATGACATGAACATGAGAAAGTTGTCATGGAAATCTATCTTTAAGTTTGCATAAAGTATGAAGAGTGATCATGGAACACATGAAATGTGCCATGTCACCTCCTTAGTACCCCAGCCATGATAATATGGCTCTTGAGAGGAAAAAAATCCATACGAATGGATGAATTATATCCCGAGCTCAGGCATTTTGGTGTTCATTCACCATTGCCCCAAATCAATTATCCTTGTATGTTTGATGCAAGAAATGATGCATATGGCATGAACATGAAAGAAAATAAAATAGTTACAGGTGAAGCAATACTTAATAAAAATAGAAGAAGGAAGCAAAAATAAATCATAGAAATTGCTCCCACAATAGGCATCATGATGCCTTGAAGTGAACATAGAAAGCCATGAGTAATGTTGCTCACACCCTAAAATCTAAATTGGTACGGACAGCATAACAGCATGTTTGGATTGAAAATACCCTTATAATGTCTCATCGAGGTGGAAATTAACACTTGAGTTATTGACAGTCCGCTTATCACTGTCTAATAATAAAACAATGTCAAACCATCGATTGGACAGCATGATGGCTCATTAGGATTACCAATGACCTAGGCAATGATGTCCGCTCACCATCATCTAGTATTTGAGGGATGTTAAGCCATCAATTGAACAATGTTACAACTTACTCGAGCTAATTTTGTTCCTTATAAGGTGATACCGAGCCTCGAGAAAGATGCTAAATGACATATTCGAATGTTATCTCTTATGAAAGGAGAAAAAGCATTAGCCATCTGGTCGAAGCATAACAACTTACTTGAGCAAGTTTTGTTACTTAAAAGAGGATATTAGGCCTCAAAAGGGATCTTAAATGACAAAATTCGAATGTTATCTCTTATGAAAGGAAAAAAAGGCATTAGCTATCATTTGGACAACATAGCGACATGCTTGGATAGCATTACTACAATGTATGACATGATCCACGTGAGAGAGAAGACATTGATGACAGTGTTCGTTTATCATCACTTATGCAACGAAGAAATGATAAAGATGAGTAATAGCTTAGAAGTGTTTCCTTAAGTATCTTATTCTTTAAGTCAACCTAATAGCACCTTGATATGGCTTGACATGGTTTGGGTCTTATGGTTGACTATATAGGGTTGAGTTGAATCTAAAAGGTTCCCAAATCACTCCTTTATCCTATAAGGACAGTTGAAACACCCCAACCCTAGGCCTATCATAGGCTTAAAAGAATAGGTTCGATTCAAATGGATGTGTTTTGCTACTATACCGATAAAAAGGATACACAGGAGCTTGGGTACTTTACACCCCAGAAGATATTGCTATCCCATGGGTAAAAAAAAGATAACATGGAAGATAATTAGCTCACTGCCATCTAATAAAAATGTTATTCTCTTTTTTAAAAAAATGGTCAAGAGTCTAATAAGATGTGAGTACATGGTGTGTATTGGGGAAACAACAAACATTTTTATTCACTCTTTATTACCATTTTAAAAGAACTATAATATTCTTCTTTTTCCTTTTTTTTTCTTTTAGATGGTTGAAAATAACCTTAATAATTCTGAGAAACACAAAAAAGCAAAAAGTGATGGCAAATAAAATAATGAAGAAAGCAAATGAAGAAAGGGGGGTACAAATAAATAACAACTAAATTAAGGGAAACCAATAATCATGATAAAATTTGGCTAGTTACAGGACTGACTTTCTAAATAAAGTACCCAATGGAATCGCTGAGCTATCACGACATACCTTTTGCACACACGTCGATGACACTATGACTTGGGCTTGCCTTTGGATCATCCCTTGATCGAGATTTGACTTAGGCATGATAAGGCAAAAGTCAAAGAGAGACCATCGGACGAATCGGTCATCCAATCTATCTTGTGTAGCCATTATGAAATAAACATGACTTGGAGTTGCCACTGACCATTTTGGGCTAGATATGATCATATACCTATTAAAACCATTTATTTTTAGTTACAAAACTCGTAACATTAATTTTACGAACTGCATATACCAAAGTGTTTTTAAGGGTTCAAGGGTCGGTTACGCATAGAGAAGGATTAGCACTCCTACAACACCTAAAATTGGTACCATCTAGCGATAAATTATCAAAGTCTCGATTTTCCTTGATTTTTCATACGATCATTATTCATGTGTAATCCCTTTATTATGAATGCAAATTATTTAATATTGGATACAACTTTTGTTTATAAAAGTTTAATTAATATCTCTATATGCAACCCAAAAGGCAGGACAAACATAGAAAATTTAGCAAAAATGAGGTCTGGATTAATTAGGAAAGGATAATCTATGTTGAGCACTGAAAGGATACTGATATAGAACATTACCTTATGTAAAATTTTAGTTTTCAAAACATGAATGGAAATCACCATCAAGAAAAAAATAGGTTAGTCAGACATAAAGGAATATAATAAAAATTGCATTAAGAATAAAGAAATGGAAATAAAAAAAATAAAAGGTCGAGATATATCTCATAATTGACCTCGGTTATTAAGGAACATCTGAATTGATAATTTTGAGATGTATTTGGATTAAAAGGCCTTCATAGGCATAAAAAGGTTCATAAAAGGTCCAAGAAAGCCTGGGGGAGAGAAAACTTAGATTTTAATATATTTTTAAAAAGCGAAATTGGAATATACCTTCAAAGAAAACGAGGTTGGAAACTTTTTTTGAAAAAATGGGATTGGAGTATCCTTTTGAAAGGAGAAAATTTTAGTGATTTTTGAAATATCAAAATTTTTGGAATTTTTGAAGAAAACAAATTTTAAGATGGAAAATATTCTAAATTAGGAATGGAAATTAATTTTGAAAAATAATTTTGAGTTTTGATCTGAGCCTAAAACCTATGTCATAAGTCATGATTCCATAGGAAAATCATTGAATATATTTCAAGACATTCGAATGACTAAAAATATTGGTTCTGAAAAATTCAAGCAATTTTCCTAAGTTTAAAGATACATGGGCAACATCGTGCTATCCACTTTCTGGAATTTATTTTGATTTGGTCTAATGGTTTCTTGTGGCAAACGAGATACTATTGGAAAGATAGTTTAAAAAGGATTAATGTAAAAATATTCCAAAAATCCTAAAAAATTGCTTTCTAGGAAAAATTAGTTTTTGAGACCAATTCTGAGTCAATATTGACGGCAAACATAGGGAAAAGGAAAAAGAAATGATGAACTTTGAAAAATCATCCCGGACTAGTTTAGAACCATTAAATCAAAATGATACCTTTGTAGAAAGGAAATTTTATAACCTTTTGGAAAAAATATTTAAAAAATTTTAAAAAATCATTTGATGGGTTAAAATTTCTTGAACATAATATAAATTGCTGATTCGAGGGGTTTCAAACAGTAAAGGTTCAAAAATCATAATTTTCACATTCGGAGTGATCCAAGGGCAAACAATATCACTGTAAAGGTAACTCAAACCCTTTTCCAGGAAAAATACTGAAAAATTTTGGAAAAATTGTTTGGAGTCCAAAAATAATTTGTTTAATTCGGGCCACCGTGCTGCTAGTATCGAAATAGGGATTTCTTTGGGTTAAAGCTTTTATGGTCATGTGTCAAGGTGTTGAACATATGAATGTCAAACCATTGAGGTATATGGTAATAGAGTAACAAACCAATCCAGTTTCCATAGCATAGGATGCTAAACTGTCCGCTATCCACACCAATGGTAACGATAAGCTCAAACCAAAACTGAAATTAAACACTTGAAAACATTTTTAATTTTTGATTAAAAATAGAATTTATTTGGCCTAACTAGGCCATGATCCTAAACATTTGTACTCCTTAAGATTGGAGAACCAATATATTAGAAACATTAAGTCCATGCTAATCTCCATTGATTGAGGTTAGTATAGACTTAGCTTAGGGTTGTTTATATAAAATCAAATTTCAGCCCACATCAAACAAATATTATAACAAACATGTTATGGACTAAATAAGTAAACATGAAATCAAACCCACAAGGCATAGTTAGGCACACATATTATGTCATTTTAACAAGTATTAGGTAACCAAAACACAAGTAATGACACAAGCAACATTTGGTAATGTAGCAGTGGGCAGCAAACATCATAAATCAGAGTGTTGAAATGAAACTAGAAATATAGAAACTAAAATACAAGCTGGCCAAATGGAAATGGGGCAAGAAACATGATTTTTTAGCCACTAAAATATCACAACAACTCATTAGATACACAACCACATCAAACAAGCTAAAAGAAATGCATGAATCCTACAAGGTTCATGGTTATCATTCAAAAGGCTTGCTAAAATGGCATGAAAAAAATAAGAAAAGAAAAAGATGTAAAAGAAAGGGTGGAGGAAATATACCATAAAATAAACCTTGAAGCTTTCTCTTTGTCAATATGGTGCCTCTTTGCTTGCCTTTGTTTGCTCTCGACTTTTTCCTTTTGTTTCTTTTTTCGGATGCCATGAATTTTTTGTTGTTGAAACTTTTTTCTAGGGCTAGTGGCTAAATGAAGAAAAATGGGAGAGATATTTTTCATGAAAGCCAACATTTTGGCTTTATAAAAGGCCATTTGGCCAACACCATGCTAGGGCAAAGGTGCATTTTTGTCTTTTAGTTATCAAAAATGATGACTCATGGTGTATTAGAGTGTGCTTTCAATTTTTAATTGGTCCAAGTACTAAAACTTCAGTACCAACTAACTATCAAAGTTCTAATATGTCCCTCGAATATTAATTTTTGCCTTAAAATACCCCACGATCAAGTTAATTGGGTACCTAAATCATTAACTTAACCAATAAGCCAAAAATTAATTTAAATAGCGGACATATTGAATCAAAGTCATTTTAATAAGGCCCATGAAAAATTTTTAAATATTTTAGAAAATGGCCTAATACAATTAAATAAAATAGGCCCCAAATAAAATAACAAAAATATGCACATGGGCCCTATTTTATTCAATACATATTTTTTAAGGCTTGGTTGTAAATTATATAATTTATAACCCAATATAATTAAATAAAATAAGCCCAAATAAAATAATTAAATATGCATGTAGGTCTTATTTTATTTAATATATATTTCTTAATGCTTGGTCGTAAACTATATAATTTATGACCTAATATAATTAAATAAAATAAGCTCAAATAAAATAATTAAATATGCACTTGGGCCCTATTTTATTTAATATATATTTCTTAAAGCTTGGTCTTAAATTAAATAATTTATGACCCAATATAATTAAATAAATTAAGCTCAAATAAAATAATTAAATATGCATGTAGGCCTTATTTTATCTAATATATATTTCCTAAGGCTTGGTCTTAAATCATATAATTTAAGACCCAATATAATCAACTAAAATAGGCCCAAATAAAATAGTTAAATATGCACGTGGGCCCTATTTTATTTAATATATATTTCTTAAGGCTTAGTCTCAAATTAAATAATTTATGACCTTACTTAAGGCTTAGTCTCAAATTAGACATGAGCTTGTACGAATGGTACTTTCAACAATGGCTTTTAGTGCCCTAAATGTTACCGTAGACGAAATAGGGTGTTTACACTCAACAATAGTACTAAAGCTTTGTCCCGGTTGGGACATAATTGCTAATCGAAATAGTTCAACATTGGATGTGCTAACAATTGGCTTAGTACAAGTAGGATATGTTGGTCTATGCCCTACAGTCAATCAGCTTAGATGAGGCATATAATAGTTACTAATGCAAAAAAATGATTTTAGTTAGTGATTCATAGCCTTCCTCCATGTTAGTGGCATGATTGCAATCATGTAAACACTTATTAGATGAAGCTTATGAAACACAATAGCTTTGCAAAATTAGTAATAAGTTACGATGATGAGATCTTTAAGCATCAAAGCCATGTTTCAAAAACATTTCTAGTCAGCATATTGTCAAGATAGGGCATTGACAATGCACAAAAACTAGCATATGCTAAGCCTCCATGCATTGGATACATGTAACTCTTTGATCTCATAGAAGTCAAAGTATAGAGATACTTGGGGATAGCTATGGGTGCTTGCTTTATGAAAACAAGTTTAATGAACATGGCTTATATGACAACTCTATTTTTATAAGTCATTCAAGTGTCTATGGAATATTTTCTCATCTGCCAGTCATATATATTAGTCCTCAGACTTGTGATACCAGGTCATTTGTTGTGAGGAGTGCCATACTTAGATATGTGATACCAGTTCATAATGGATGGATGCTTAAAGTAGGGTACATTAGGAATGATATGAATCATATGGCAGGTGAATAAGTGATCAAAAAGGATTCACCACTCCAAGTGACATCAAAGACATATCTCATATGTTTTGGGCTTTAGTTAACATAATAAAGTCGTTGGCCAATACATGATGATTTAGGAGAAATTATTTCTCTAAATTCATGAAGTTAATCGAAACCTGCAGGAACTAATATGGATTGATACATGAGGAGAGACTGAAGCATAGTCAAGGTCTTTTTGAGATATCTGGTGGAAGAACTAAAATACACTGAGAGATTAGTTACTAAAAGGTTTCTTAAAGAGGTCATATTGAGTTTTCCTGCGTACAAGTGGTCATAATGCCTTACTAAATGCTAATTATCAATACACTTAATTGGGTAATTATATTTATTGACATTATGATAAAGCTTAATGGGTCACAAACAGTAAAATGATCTATTAGATTAAAACCAGGTTTTAGTTAAGTATGACCTAATTAAATAAAAAGTATAATAAGGAGGACTTAATTGAATTAGTTCAATTAACTATTATTAAAGAAATAAAATAGATTTATGAAATCTAATTAGGGATGTCTTAATATGGCAATAAAGATAATAATATGATAAGAATGTCTTATCAAAATAATGTCTATTTGTAGACATGGTTTTAGGGATAATATTAAATGAGGCCAAATAATTGTATTTGGAAAATTAAATAATTATTTAGTTAACTATTTAATATTATTTACATGAATTGTTATTAGGGTTAGAAAATCTAACTATGAATAAAATTATCTAACAAATAAATTTAAAGGTTAGGCTAAAAGCCCTAATTGTAAAGATGAGAGAGTTTTGTTGTGAAAAACTCTATGTTAGGGTTGCTAATGGGCTTCGTATATTGAATCTTTAGTGGCTATTGGGCTAAAATATTAGTAAGTTACAATTAAGGCTCAATCTTGGACAAGCTAATTAAAACTGTTTTAATTGGGCTCCAAGAAACAATCTAAAGTAAGGTCATTTTTTGGGTATGTTAGTAATGGGTTCAGATCGAGTAGTTTAGCCTAACCTAGCCCAAGATATATTTAACTACAGTATTAAGGCTCTTTGACTAATAAGAAAGGATAAAAAAACCCCAGGTGCTAACCTTGGACTTTTCTAAGGGGTTTGGCACAACTCTTTGCTTTCCTACACCATTTTTGTGTAATCTTGCATCGTTCTTGACAAACAAAAGTAGAAAAATAGTTTTTTAGCATTGAGAGATAGATTTTTCATAAAAGTTATAAAATTGGCCAAATTAGGAAATCATTACTTCTCTAAGGCAGATTGTGCCAATTTGTATTCCGAATGTTTAGAAAATGTTTTTGATCACAATGAAAGATAGAAAATCAATTTTCTATCCCAAATCAAGAATTATGATTTTTGGGTCCATTTATTAGCATCTGGGAAGAATAGCTACTTCTTTATGGAGTTGTTTCTCTTTCTCTTTGGCACAATAGGTAAGGGAATTGTTCTCAAATCACATTGAATCTATTCCTATTAGCTAAATATCTTTTGGTTAAGATTTGATAAGCCTTTTGGCTAGCACCAGAAAACCACTAGAACTCATGATAGCTACAATTGACATCTATGTAGATTACCATTAGAGGCAGAACACTTAGACTACTTTTGGCCTAAAGAAAAAATCGTCATAGTTAACCTATGTTGCGATTCATGCAAGGATTGGCATGCATAAAGTTGCGAGCCTTTAAGCAAGTATAATTTCTACCAAATCTATGTTTTAAATTGTAGCGTGATCACATGTACATCTTTTTTCTAAGATTCTAAGGAAATTTGAGTACTTTTCAATTTACCTTATACTGTATATGTTTAATTTTGATTAAATTTTGATGCCTAAATCGATATGCATGAGCCAGATTTCATTTCAGTGACAACAAGTCACCTTGTATGTGAATTGTCATACTTAGAGATCATCACAAATAGGTCCACAATAGATGGATACTAAAATAAGGCTAGTTTTAGATATGATATAAAACATACTAAAAGTGATTAAATGGTCTTAAGAGGATTCATCATCTCAAGTGATATAAAGGGACATATCCCAATTGTTCTTGGCCCTTGTTAACTCAAAAACCTTGGCCAAGGCAATATAGATTATAGAGTTGACACATAAGGGTTACATACTAATATTGAAGGCGTTAGGATTAAACATTGCACCAAACTCTTACCTACTCCAGGATATATGATAAAAGGATTGAATTACACAGAGATATTATACATTGAAGGGCTTACCAAAACTAATTTGACTCTTCTTGCATATAGAGTGGCCATGATGCACTACTAGATTCTAATCTTCATCTATAAAGATAAATTGTTCTTAACCGAGTAAATTTATATTTATTAATGTTATGATACAGACCTAATAGTTCACTCACATAAGGGTGATTTTATGAAATTAAAATGAGACAGGTACTAAATTTCTAAAAGAGTATAAAGTTACTTAAGAGTTTTTTAACTTGTTTAAAAATGAGGGGCCAACGTTCAAATAGGTAAAACCTGAAAAGACTCCAACCCTTGGTATTTAAACCTTAGCTTGTGCTACCTCTAGCATTAGAAAAATCCTAGAGTGCCATTTCATATTCCCCAAAAAAATTTTATGACAACTTTGGGTTTTTGCGCCTCTTCCTTTTTGGACTTTAGTGTGAAATCATTTCTTCTCCAATCTTCATGATATTGGTGCAAAGATTGAGATCTTTGGGAAGGTTTTTGAAACATAATCTACTAGCACAGTTTTCAGCATAGAGAAGTCTTCCGCTTACTAAGGATTTCCAAGTCACTTTTATGGATCATTATTGGAAGTTGGGCGTTTAGATAACAACAAACGAGCTCGGTGTGCAAGATTAAAGTGGACTCCATATTAATTTGAGAAAATAGGTTAATGCTATTTCTGATTTCTATTCTTCTTATTAATTATGGATTAATAAAGTGTTTCTAAGTTTGATTTGTTAATGCTATTTCAGTCAGTTTCGCTGCTTTACTTTGATTTTAGTTTTTAATAAATCTTTTTTATTAAATCGATTTACCAAAACTGAACAGTGGGCTTTAGATGCCTAGGAAAAGATCCTTCATTTAGAATACACAAAAACTCTTTATAATTCTTCAATTCTTGAGAGAAATTTTATTGAGACTTTAGAGAGAATTTGGGTCTTCAAAATCTGCTTCTTCTCTTCAAGCTTGTTTTGAGGTCCCTTTTTTTTAGCGTCAGTGACCAAAGAGTTCTTAAAGAACATGATTTTTTGAAAAACTTATCTTTCTTATTTATCTATTAATTAATTTAATTTATATAGAGATAAAATTTATTTATTTATCTCATAGAGAAAATTTTTTTCATTTATTTCTTAATTAATTTATTTTAATTAGAGATAAATTTCTTTTTATCTTTTAGTTAATTTATTCTAATTAAAGATAATATTTCTCTCTTTATCTCTTAATTAATTTAATCTAATCGGAGATAAAACTTAATTGGTAACATGTGGTAATTAGTGATTAGTTAAAAATTTTCTTCTTCTGTAAATACCTTTAAAAATTGATTGCGTACACAACTTCAATAAGTCTAACAAATGAATAAGACTTGAAACTTGATTTGCTCTAGTAGCCAAATTTTATTTACACCTTTGCATTGTCTCAAGGATATTTGCTAGCTTTAATTACTCCAAAACCCATGCAATACGTGGCCCAACATTTAAAATTACCATAGATATAATAGCAAACCATGCATTAAGTAATGCAATTTTCTTCCAATGGGACTACTCATTTGAGTAGTAAATTTTATGAACCACAATGGTGAGCAAAGGTTTTAATGACCAAGCCATAAATCTCAAAGTGGCATAGGAACATCGATCTTCAACTTGCATTCAAATTTAATCTTGTAATCTAATTAGGATTGTAGCCTTACTAAACTTGTCATTCTTTGAGATAATTCATAATTATTTTTATCCACTCAAAATTTGATCATGATTAAATAATCTTATTGAAGCTTAACTTTCAAACTAGTATATAAAGAACCAGTGGATCCTTAAATTATCATTCTTCCAAGAGCACGATGTTTATACTTCTAAACAAGTTCACCTTGTCTTTACTTTTTTTTTTATTTTTGCAATCTAATTTTGCATTTTTAATTGTTGATTGTATGATGTAGGCTTGCTCTCATCAAGAAAAATAAGAGATGATAATTGATATGGCTTCTTTTGTTATCAAAGACTTTTGTTCTGGATAAAAACTTTTAATGAGGAATGAAGGCCTTTACATGTTTTGAGTTAAGCTTTGCATAGGTCCTATAAAAAAAATTAAATTACTTTGAAAAAGCTGGAGTAATTTTCCAAGAGCTATTGTACTATATATCGAAAACCTAAACAAAGAAAAATGAAATTTACAACAAACTTGTCATGTTGTTTGACTACTATTGGTATCTTGGCACTTGGGTCAAACAGTGTTCAGAAGCTATAGAAAAATCCTAAATAGGAAGACACCAACAAGTGATACACATGTGTGATTTCACCTTGATAAAATTCACATGCTAGTAGTTCATGAAACATATTTAGCAATATATGATACATCCAAGATGAAGCGCATCTGATAGCATATTCTACGAGATATGCTATCTGCTCCCATATCTTATGCAACATACTCCAATGATGATTAACTATTTATGCTACCTATTGTGATGGTAATATTAGAATGTGCAAGCTTTTACCTCTTGGATAATATGCGAAGCTTTCTTCTTTTGTTGCTAGAGTTTTACTGCGCTTACTACATTACTTGCCCAAAAAATGCTATACAGCCTGTAAGATGACATTGGAATGTGAAAAGCACAAAAAAAGATGCGACTTTTGATTTATAATGTAAATGTTTGATCCACGACCTTAAAAGACATCTTGACTAATTGATGAAGCCATGATTAATTAAGAAGCCGTGTTCTCATGGCATCTTGATCTCTTTTCAATAACCATCACATCATTTTTTTAAGTCAAGCATAAACATCCTTTGACTTTACAAACATAAAGAAATTTTGATTTCATGAATTGTCTTTATAGGATTATATTTTTTAACTAATAAGTTCATATCTAACAAATATGAATTAACTTAGACATCATTCAATTTCCCTACTACTATGAAATATTGGTTAAAAAAACTTTCCTACCCCCTATTCTTCTCCAAAGATAATGTCTGTAATTTAATCTCAATGTCAAGACCACATATCTAATCAGGTTTGAAACATTTTGATCCAATTTTCATGTCAAAACCATAAATTCGATCAGGTTTGACACACTTTGATCTAATTATCATGTCAAGGTCGCAAATGAAATTAAGTTTGACATGCTTTGATCCAATTCTCTATGTCAAAACAACAAATCTAATTAGGTTTGACACACTCTTATCTAGGCATAACATCAAGACCATAAATCCAATCATGTTTTACATGCTTAGATCTAGTCATCATGTCGAGACCATAAATAAAGTTTGACATGCTTTGAAACAAGAACGACTGCTAGTACATATGATATGATCCTATTTATGCATCATTATACATTTATGATCAAAATAAAGATGACGGCCAGATTATATGATGTTATTTATACATTATTATACATTTATGTTTAGGATAAGAATGATATTCTTGTGTTCTGTGAAGTTTAGTGGCTAGCTATACTATCTAACTTGCCATCGAAAAAGCTTCCATTATGATACTTACACGAATTAAATGGTTTGTCCATCCAAGTTTTATGGCGAAGTCATTTCCTATGCCTTAGTTTTGAAGATGATAAGAAAATAAGATTATCCAAAATATTGTAGCATCAAGATGGCAGAAGATAGAGTATACACAAAACTTGATGACCAATGAAGATCCATCCAAGATGTTCGCTTTAAGATGGCAGATGAAAGAGTATGCACCAAACTCGATGGTTAAGGAAGATTCATCCAACATGTTCCATCAAGATGGTAGAGGATAAAGTATGCAACAAAATCGATGGCTAAAGAAGATATATCCAACATGTTATGTCAAGATGGAAAAAATAGAGTGAGCAGCAAACTTAATAGCCAAGAAAGATTCATCTAAGATGTCTACATCGCCAAAGTGGAGAATCAACTTTAAAAAATTTCAAGCACTGAAGCTCTATCTTAAGAATTGATGCTACTTGAGCACGAGGTCACCATAAAAATCAAGGTAAAGGACTAGTTTGGTCATACTTTAATGTTTAGTTTTAAGTACTCGATTAACATTAATAAAGAAAAGAAAAACTTCAAAGGATGTCATTAAGCAAAGATCTTTCCAAGACAAAGCCAAAGTTTTGACCTTCTCAAATTTGAAATAGAAGCACGTGATGATTTGTTAGATATTCAATTGATGAGAATGATCTTGAAGGTTATTGAAAGTAAATCAAGCTACAAGAATTCCATGATGACTCATCCCCTGCCAAAAGTGAAGCTTCAATTTTGATTCATATGAGGTCATCAAATTTGTAGTTGACATTAAAAAACCTTCCAAAATACTTTTGTGTCAAAGTTTTATGTTGACTACACATTAAATTCCAAAGGATTTTCAATTTGTAAATATTTGCTTTGCTTAAAAAAGAACTTGAGTCATGTTAATTGAATGAAAAATTATCAAAACTTTTTCACAAGATAATATTTGAGTCAAACAAAAAAAATTAGTTATTGAAATTGACGAAGAAACCAAGCTGCCTATGTACCTTTAAAGGATAAAATCTGTTGTAATGTACCTTAGGTGTGAATCCTGACATATTAGAGCAAGAAAATGAACTTTGTTTAGAATAGGGCTCATCGTTGGGACAAATCACTCATCCAATTTTCTTGTATGGCTATTACAAAATTGCCAAAAATTGAAATCATCGCCAATCCTTTTGGACTATAAAATGAAATTATAATAATGTATAAAATTAAATTATAAATTAAAAAACTAAAACTAATAATTTTAATAATATTAACCCAATCTAACTTTATTTAATATTAATATAAAACTAAAAGTTTTCAAAAACTATGAGCAGCCATGCCTTAAGCAACCATTAACATTTGTCATTGCTCCCATCATAATGTCAAAAGAAATATATGTTAAAGTCTAATATGTTGAATTTATGTTCAACACTATCGTTATATGCCCCCTGATCGCTCGGATGACACTCACAACATTAAAAGAGTGTTGATGGAAGTATCCCTTGCTTTGGATTTGAATTTGGAGTGATAAAGCGAGACAAAGGGTATTTCTTACAATAGGAGTAGGGGAGACCATCAGATGAATCGCTTGTCTTACTGGCCTTAGATGGCTACTACAAATTGGCTAAAAGCTTGGAGTCGCTATCGATCATTTTAGGCTAGGCGTGACCAAAGACCTATTAAAATTGATATTTTCAAGTTACAAAACTTGAAATACTAATTTTATGGTCTGTGCATACCAAAGTTCATTAAAAGTTCTTGAAGTCAGTTAGCATGTAAAGGACTAGCACCCCTATAATGCCCTAAATCAATACCATTTAGCCATACAGTACCTTAGTTTTGGTTTTTTTGGTTTTTATGTAGTCATTATTCATATGTAATCCCCTTCTTAAGATGCAATTTTAAAAATATTAAATTCAGGTTTTTATAATAAATCCGTAACTTTTTATGCAACCCTAGAAAAATGAGAAGCATACAACTTTTGATAAAATAATTTTTGAGTTAATTTGAAAGGGATACTCCATGTCAAGCATTAAAGCGATACCGATATAAACATTACCTCGAGTTATTTTTATGAAATTTAATTTTTTTTAAAACATGAATGTAAAGTTATCACTAAGAAGATAATGTGTTAGAAACCATAGAAAAATATAATAAATATTGTAAAAATAAAACACAAAAACCAAAACAAAAATGAAGGATAGTCAGGATGTATCTCATAATTATCCTCTGTTATTGAGAAATAACAAAATAACAATTGTGAGATGTATTTGGACTCATTGGTTAAATAAGGCATGAAAACTGAGATTTTGATTGAAAAATTTAGGGTGATCTAGGAGAGAAAAAATTTGAATTTTTAGTGAAGTTTTAAAAAAATAAGGGTGGAGTACGCCATAGATGAGAATTTTGGTAATTTATGGAAATCAGAGTGTTTTTGAATATTTTTGGTGAAAATATAGATTTTAAATTAAAGTTGATAATTTAAATAAGAGGATAAAATTAATTTGAAGAGTGTTTGAACCTTAGTATGAGCTTAGTGGGACACGTATTATGGCACGTGACTCAAAAATTAATTGAATCTATTCTAAGGCATTCAAATGCCTTGAAATCAAACTAGGAAGAATTGGTTAATTTTGGTAATGCCAAAAATAAAGGATAACATCTCGTTATCCGCCTTTTTGAATTTATTTTGGACTAATACGAAGGCTTTAGGTTTCAAACGAGATACCATTAGAAAGCTAACTTAACAAGGATTAATATAAAAATATTTCAAAAATCCTAGAAAAATGTTGTCTAGGAGGATTAAATTTTGAAATTGGGTTTGGTTTAAAACTGACAACACCTACAAGGGAACGGGTAGCAAACTTTGAAAAATTGTTCTAAATCATTCAGAATTATCAAATCACCAAAAATACCTTTTTTGTAAAAGAATTTCATGAAATTTTTAGGAAAAATATTTAAAAAATCTAGAAATATCATCTGATGGGTTGAAATGGCTCAAACAAAATATAAATCACTGATTCTAAAGGTTCTAGATAGCTAAGGTTCGAAAAATCATAACTATCTCATTTGAGCACGTCCAGGGCAAACAACATACCTTAGAAAGTTAATTCGATGCCTTTTAAGGGAAAAATACCATAATATTCTATAAAAAAATCTTTGGGATTCAAAAAACAATTTTTCAAGCTAGGTTCACAATACTGTCAGTACCAAAACAAGGGAATTTCTAGTTTAAGGGCTCCCTAATTGTGTATAAAGTTTTCAGACATCTAAATTTTTGAAATTTTAGAGGCAATAGCAGTATAATAACAAACCTATTGAAATCCCAAAAAGTAGGTCACTGAATGATCCATTATCCATGCCATTTGATTAACAAAAAGGCTTATAATCAAGACTTTTAATCAAACACTTAAAAATAATTTTTAAGGATTTTGTTGGCCAGGAAAAATAAACCATGAATCTAAACAGGTAAGCTTGATTTATCTCCATGATTGGAGGACCAATTGATAGACAACATTAAATCAATATTAATCTCTATTTATTAGAGTTAATGATGACTTACTTGAGGGTTTTGGAAAACAATTTTTTGCAAGAAAACAAAAAGTAACACAAAGCATAAAAGTGACATTTAAACAAGCATGTAATGAACTTAAATCATGGCATCATCAAAACAGCAATATATCTCCTCATTCCAATGAAGAAAACAGCGTAAAAATGCATCCAAATGCATGGTCACAATCAAAGCATGATAGGACAAACATATTATCATAATTAATCATGAAACATGAAACAAATATGGCATGAAAAACATAACAAGGGCTACTTAGAATGGGAGCAAAGAATAGTCATTTTTTATCAACAAATAGTCATCAAAGCATCAACAAATCAATAAGAATCCTAACGCTAACATAATCAAGGCCATAATAATTTAAGAACATCCTAAGACAAGGTCATGGCTCTCACAAAAATGGTTTAGTAAGATGATTTGATGAAAAAAATGGAAGGAAATAAATGAAAAAGAGATAAGAAGATGTATAAGAAACTTTAATCCTTGACTTTATTGTTAAGCAGAAAAATCTTCCAAACTTCCAATATTTTTAACTTACTTTTTTTTTTTGCTATAAATTAGCAAGAAGGAAGGTTAAAGATGAGCTTGATGGTTAAGCTATCAATGAAGGAGGTTTTACTAAAGAAAAATGCTTGAAAAATAAGGTTTTTGATAGTTTGAAAAGAGCTACAGGAATGGAGTTTTTGTGGCTAAGCAAGAGCATGTAAGATGTGAGTGTTGATCTCATGGTTGAGCTGAATCTATTCATTATATAGCATGTGAGTTCAGCTACCAAAATAATGAAGCAAGGTCAGCATTTAAGGCATTTCTCATGTACAAAAATGATGAGTCATGGTGTACTAGGATATGCTTTCAATTTTAATTGGTTAAAGTACTAATACTTGGTATCAATTAATCACTAAAGTTCCAAAATATCCATTGAATATTAATTTTTGCCATGAAATATCCCACCATCAAGTTAATTAGGCCTTCAAAAAAATTAGTAACTCAGCCCCACCATCAAGTTAATTAGGCCTTCAAAAAAATTAGTAACTCAGCCCAATAAGCCCACAATTAATTCAAATAATGGACAAATTGGATCAGAATAATTTTAATAAGGCCCATCAAGAATTTAAGATATTTAAAAAATAAGTCAAATATAATTAAATAAAATGGGCCCAAATAAAATGATAAAATATATATAGGTCATGTTTTATCTATTATATATCTTTTACAAGACTTAGCCTAAATTAAATAATTTATGACCTTACCTTAGCCAGGAATGTTGGAAACAAGATCCGACTTTGGATACTTGGCCTTAATAATACTCCAAAACAATTGCATGAAAGCGTAGACAAAATTACGTGTCTATAGACATATTACGACAATAAGTAAGCCAAATCATGTCTAAAGACACTTAAAAGTGAAGGCACTTAGGATTTCATTGGATTGGCGTGGTTTGGTTGATTGATCCATTTAGTGAATGACTTTTCACTTATAACCATACAATTGGTGAAACTGTTGGGCACAATTAGCAAGGGAGACCAAGTCTAGGCCTAAGGATGATTTATTGCAATTAATGAGGCTTTTTTCTTTCTTTTCCATTTTTTTCCTTTTTTTCTGCAAATCTTATGGATTAGAGTTGGCAAATGGTAGCTGCAACGGGCTTAGATCATACTATTTTCAAATTCGAATTATTTTATGTTCAGATTTAGATTATTTAGAGTTTCGATATTTTTGGACTTGAGTTTTTTTAGGTTCGAGTTATCTCAGGTTCGGACCACTTCGAATACAAGCTTTTTTGGATTCAGATCAAATTCGAGTTCTGATGGACTTAGAGAAATTCAAAGAATTTTAGAATTCTGTAAGTTATAATTATTTTTTTTATTTTGATTGTGATAATTAATTTTACTTTTACTATGACAAAATTACTAAAATTAAAATTTTAAAAATTAATAAATATTTATATAAATATATAATTATATAATAACTGTATTTGTATATTGAGTATTATATATTGTATTTATTGCTATCTATAATTTTTAGAATAATATCCTTTAAGTTCATATGAAAGCCAAAAATATTTATATAAATAGTTTGTATGTTTTGATACTTCTTATTATTTTACAATGATTATATACTTATTTTTGTTAGTTTTTATGATATTTAGAATTAATATAATTAATTATTAAGAAATTTTTGTTTTATAAGCGAGCTAAAATAAATATAAGAAATAACACTAAATAAAGTAAATGTAAAAAATCATTAGATTACATTTAAAGAAGAATCATTAGAATAAAACAAGTTATAAATAAGCTCATAAACATTTATATATCTAACTTTTACTTTTAACTCAATAGCTAATTGGGCTTTTAGTTACTTAGTCCGACAATTATTCAATTATTTATTTATTTTTTTTGTTTTATTATATTTGTTTATTCTATTTATTATAATTTTTTAATGTGGCATTTGAAAATTCAAATTTCAAAAATAATGTAAACTGTGTAATAGAACACATTAAATATAGCATTCGTGATTATTTTTTAAATTTTTAAACTTGGTAGATGTCTATTTAGTAGTGAATTTGAAATACTTATAAATATTTGTGAATTTGAAATCATACTTTTATACCTTTTAAATATATAATCATATCAAATCATAATTAATTTCATCATAATATATGCATTTTATTCTTGCAATTTAATAGCAAATGAAATCCAAAGTTTCAAATTTGTATAATATTGATATAATTTTAATATTTGATTTTTTTTTACATTAGCTACAAATATATCAATTAATTATTTAAATTACTTTATTAAATTATAATAATATTAGTTTTTTATATAATAAGTAGATTAATCATTTTATAACTTTTAATTTAATAGTATATTTATTTTTATATAAATTTATTTTTTATTATAGGGATTTAAAATTTATAAAATAAAATCTATATCAATATAATAGAGTTAAATTTATTTTTAAATAAGATTAGAAAAGTTTATAAGAAACTTGATGTTCTTGATTATTGAAAAAAAATTGATATCTCGTTCTTCATTAATAACAAAAGATATATTAATATTTTAGTTACAAAAATTGCTTTGAAATCAATATATAACATGAGTGTTAGAGTTATTATCAAATGAAAAAAATTGTTTTATACCTCAAAATACAAAAATACTTAAGATCGAAAACTTTATTTGCTTGATTTTAAGAATTGAAAGATATATTTTGTTTGGATGATATATTGTTTAATTTAATTATTTAAATTTTTAATAGTTATGTTCTAATTTATGTGATAATATTTTTATTTTCAAATAAATTTAATATTTTATTTGTTTGAAACACTAAGAGAAATATGATTTAAAGTTAAATTTGTTAATAATATTATTTGTATTATGCAAAACATCAATTTCAATCATATCTTGAAATTATAATATTATTTTTGCATATTCAATCATTATTGTATTAAAATTAAATTTTAAATGTGGAATAAATATAATAATATATTATACATGATTATTTTATAATAAGTATAATAATATCTTTTATGATTAATTATTAGAAATACAATAATGATATATAGTACTAAAAACTATTTGATTCACACTTAATATGTTTCAAATAAATTTTATTTCACAAGCTAATTCAAAAATTGCTATTAATAATTTTAATTGATAGTACATTATTAATATATATTGTATAATAATTATAAATACATTTTTCATAGATTAAATATTTTTATTTAAGAAAAAATTTTGATTATTTATTTATACATTTATTTTAAACAAAATGTTATAATTATAATTCGGACTATTTGGTTATATATTCGACTTTTACAGGCTTCAAGTTAGATCTATCTTAGGTTCCGGTTTGGGTCTTAACGGACTTGGGTCTTTATGAGTTTCAGGTTATGTCGGTTTTGGGTTTTTCTTAATTTAGATTCTTGAGTTTGAGCTTTTTTAAGTTTGAATTTTTTTAAGTTTGGCCGGCTTTATCAGCTCTAATGTGGACAATAAAATTCAAAGTTTTTCTAGTAATTTTATTAAAAAATTGCTAGATATTAAATTTAAATTTTAGGGTTATTAAATATTATTTTTAAAATAATTTTATAAATTAATTAATTTAAACTTTGAATTTTTTCAAAGTCAGTGTTTCTCATTCTTTAGGCATACTTTTTGCATCAGCGAGCTATAGAATATTGGCTTTTCAAAAACGATAAATAAAAATTAAATTGAAATAACCCAAACTTAATGCAGATTATAGTATTGGAGGACAATGCATCACCACAGGCATAGGTGGCTAAATAATCGCAATAATAGAGCAATTGCGTCAGCCTAAAGCGTTTGCAAAACGGAATTGCGCCCCAAGTTCCCATTACTAATTAAATCCCAGGCATAAAATACTAGGGTAGGTTGTAACTGGATAAAAATATTCCATGAAGATTCAAAACCTTTACCACTGATCTTTGTCTTTCCTTTATTTTCTTGTGGAGCTTTTTCCTTTTAACAAAAAATCATATGTTATATTGCTCGGCGCCTCTAAAATCCATATTCAGGTAGATGATTAAAACTCCGGATTGGACAATGTGAAACATGGCAGGAGTCCCCTGGACCAGCTTTCAGATGCCTGTGGAGGCAGATAAACCCCCCCGCCCCCTTCATCATCATCTTGAGATCAGATCAACCAATCTTGGAAACTGAATGATGAAAAATGTTGGGTGCTGAATTTTCTCATCAACAAATTCATAATATATACTTATATATATTTATATTTATATTTATATATTCTGGCACTTTTGTCTTTTACGGTTCGGCCGGCTGTACCAAAGCTTGTAGCTCTGTACACAATATATGAAGAGAGTCAACATTCCAACCTAATCTTCGTTCAGTTGCTTGTCTAATTTTCCAATCTTAGCTTCTTGTTTGTAAACTTTTTAGTTTTTAAAACATATTAATATGATATATGTATCTGATATATATTTTGATATAAATATAAGGATAAATTTTTTAAATATATAAAAAATTTTAAAAATAAATAAAAATGTCAATGCTAAACATATAAGTGACCTTTGCTTCTAGATAATAAAGGTTGTTTCTCTATTCCCAGTGTTTCACTTTGCTGACTCTGGAATCTGGATAAGCATCTAGACAACAGAATTTACTGTTACCACTAGCAGTTTAGTTTCTTGGTTGCATGTGGGTAAGTTTGGTATGCACAGGTAAATTTGTTATGGACTTTGAAGACTAAACCTAACAAATGTTAAACAAATTATTTCATCTCTTAATTTCTTTCTTTGCTGCTAAATAAGAATTTGCAAGGAGATCAGGATAGCTTCAGTCGATTGGCTTGCCCCATTTCCGACAATTCATCGTTAAAGTCACCTTTCAAAAGTTAATCCAGACAAACGAGGGACAGAGCTAGTGAGATCTACAGATAAAATTAAAACTACATCCTACCTAGATCTATTTATGAGTAGAATCAATTTAGATTCAGATCAATTTTAAGTATAGTATTAATATCAAATATACTTATCCAAGTTCGATCCGATTTGAAAGATAAGCCTCAAATTTTGTCTAAGTCCATTAATGTTTGTAAATAGACAATTCAAACCTGTTTAGATTCGTCCATATCATATTTTTTTATAATTTATTTTTTAAAATATATTTTTTAATTTAATTTTTATTAGTTTAATAATTTTCTTTTATTAAGTTTATAAATATAAATAATTTAACGTAACTTTTAAAATTTACACTATAATATTATATATTTATTATTTATATGATAAAAATTATATAATACATAAAATATAAAATAAATAGATATAATGTAATAATAAAATGGGTCGAGCTGGGTCGGCTTTGGATTTTGAAAGTTGGAACCAAAGTCGACCTATTTTTTAATCGGGCCTAATTTTTTTATTTTTGGGTCTAATATTTTTATCTAAATCTTTTTAAATATCAAACTGACTATCAAATTTAAATAAATATATAATTTTTATATAGATCTAATCTATTGATACCTCAAAATTTTATATTTAATCAATTTAAAATTTAAATTAATATATATATTTCTTTTGATTTTTGAATTCAGACATTGGCTATTTTATGCAAATAATATATTTTTTTATTTACGAAAATAGGTCAAAATCAGATTATTTACCGAAATAGGCCAATTTTTCAATTTAATTGAGAAATCGCCATATCAAATGATAATTTCTCAATTTAGTTAAGAAATCACCAAATCAGATGGCGATTTCTCAACTTATTTTGAGAAATCGTTAAATTAAATGGCGATTTCTCAACTAATTTTAAATTAATTGCAAAATCCGATCACCGAAGATAAATTTTGGATAGAACAATTGGCAACATGCAGTTGGGAAATCGCCATGTGATATGGCGATTTCCCACCATGAAATTTTTTTTTCAATTTTTGGTTTTTTTTTTGTTTTTAGAAATCGCCAATTCATGTGGCGATTTCGTATTACGTCTCACAGTTTATAAGTTTTAGGTTTTATTTGTATTCGACAGTACGTGACTAATTTTTAGATTTTATTTATATTTGAAAGTACGTGAGTAATGCATGAAAATTAAATTTTTTTGAAATAAAATAAGTTGATAAGACTAATACAAAATGATCAGATTTTTTTTATATGAAATAAATTGATCAGACTACTGTATGGGAATCAGATTTCTTCTGATATGAAATAAATTGATGAGACTTATGC